>UYYA01004910.1:0-30367 GCA_900624975.1 Angiostrongylus costaricensis
AAAATTCAAAAATGAACCGCAAGGAGGAGTGTCTTGTCATCACGCGTGACCTGGCGCCATACCTCGGGCTATTTTTTTTTTCTGACATGGACCCAGTTATCGACCATGTATTACTCTGTGCGGCGGCTATCCACCAACTAACTTAAATACTTACGACAAATAAACGGTAGGTGTTTGAATGAAGCTGTTTCTTATGCGAACACAAATCGATTTATCAAGTTTTATCTGCTAGGGTTATGAAAGTGTTTGGCTGAGTAGATCGCATCTCAATTTGACCTTTCCAGGCTCAGAAGAAGGCGAAACCGCCGAAACGTCAGCAATTGTGTTCTAATAAATTCTATATTAACAACCTCGTGTCTGCTTATTGATGAAAAACTAGAATTTTAATTTTCTATTCGAATTATTCCGTCTAGACTTGACAGGTAACTTCATCTCTTGTTCACTGTCATTTCTAAAAACCACGTGGTACTGACAGATGTGAAAACTGGCCTTGCACATCTTTCAGCGGTTTCTTCCTATTCCGGTCCTAGCACGGTATTCCGTCAAATTTAGGCGTAAACTTTGTTGTAAGCATGATATAACAAAAATTTATCTGGTTAATGAAAATTTTCGGCACCTGCTATATGGGTCCTTTATTTTCTCGAGTATTCCCATTTCCTCCTCGGTCATCAAACCTGAAACGGAATATTTGAATACACTCACCACGTCTTACTAAGGACGGATGTAGCACAGTGGTTAGTGGTGCCTTGCAATGCACATGGATTTGATCTTCAGACCCAGGCTCACCAGGCCTTCCATCCTTCCGGGCTCGGCAAATCGGTACCAGACGTCTGGGAGGATAGCAGTACTGACTCTATACATAGGTAGGCCACCACAAGTCATTGTACAGGCCAGATATGCATTCAGTTCCCTCTGGTGATGAGACAAGTGTGTGAGGCATTCCTCGGTATTGATCAACCTCGAGGGCTTTATCCGTTATCCCTTTATGTTTTTTTCACGTGTTGATCTTTGCAACCAACATCGGATTAGGTGCTATTATAGGCGAAATATCTCCGCCCCTTTTTTTCTTTGCAAGTCGTTGCCATTTGAATTTGCTAAACAGATAAACTAAATGAGTGTTTGCTGGTTAAGCCATTGTTTCTCCCAGGAATCCCAAGGTCAGCCTTGCCAAAGTCTGCCCTAGGTCTTCACCACCACAGGCAGTCGCAGCCCTTGTGGATCACAGAGAGATTTGCCACCATGCGACTGCGACACCAGAACGTTTGTGGATCCTGGTATTGGTTTATTCTTATCTAGGCTTCCTGATGGAAAAGCCGGACTCGTTCTCAGCTTAGGAAACCCTGCCAAAGGAAGGAATCCACCCACCGAACATCGCAGCCCGACACCCAGGAACACCACCCAGCCACGATGAGGCGGTAAACCGTTGGATGGAATGAACCAAATTGGTGCTTAAAATTAGAGACACACAATGCATTGAGGTAGTGAGGTGTGCCCGACTAGATATTTAGAAGGCTTGGATTTTGCGTCATCGTGTTCACCTCGTCTAAAGTTACTTGGCTATCGCCGGAGTGTGGTGGTGAAGAGCTCAACACGAGACACTGACGACCACGTGACTCGGAATAGGGTCACGCCTATTTAGCTGTTCGCAGAGGTTTTTGTATCTCACTTTTTGCATTTCATCGATAAATTGTTAAATATAAATGCACTATCTGGAGTGAAAAGCTGTACTCTATACTTAATGATTTCCTTGAAACACCTTTTGGACCTTTTTCCTTTCTTTTATTCATTTTTTTTCGGCTTTCGCGAAATCAACGTTAATCTGTTACACAATAGTGCTCCACCGAAAAAAAATGGTTACGTCTCCTTTAATTAAATTGGGCCTGCCATTTGGTGCCACACTGGTACCGCTGTGCAACTGCATCGTTTTGCTGTAGTTCAGAAACTAAAGCGATTAATCGTGCAATCATTCTTTCACCGCATTATTTTGAGACTTTACTCGAGAACGATCCACTGAGATTGTTGAACGATTCACAAAGCGATACTGGCGCTCAGATGCGCCACATGTTTTACTTGCCCACTTAAAAATTTCTACCTTTTTTCCATATATTACCCGTGATTCTTCCTTCATCATCCCTAGGCGTGAAGTATCGCACCTACTGATAATATGATCTGGCTGCACATTGTTTATGGAGAGCCACCGAAGGATTTCGGGACAAGCACTCAAATCCTTTCAATAATAGAACGATGCTACTAGGTTGAGCGGATAGTCAAATGGGCATAGAACGAGGCATGGAAGACAGCAGAGCACTTTCAAAGTGGTTCCCCTCTTTTCCGAGCTGGTATAACAGTTAGTTGTAAATGACCTAAGGGATTTTATTGCAAAATATCGGACGAGGAGAAGAAAGTCAGAAATCAGAAAGTGGCTAGCAAAATGCTTTCAGTAACGAAACATATAGGGCAGACCGGATGCGGCAAGTGTGTCCATTGTTGGAAATCGCTTGCGTACTTGCATGGAAATGTCGCGAAGCACCAGTGCTTGACAAAGAACCATGTACCTGAAGAGTATTGTACTTGTGGTTGCGCATTTTTCCTGAAAGCGCAAAAACTGAGAAGAAGACGATCCTTAAGCGACTAGGCAAACCCGGCGGGAAAACTCTTATGCATAGTGTATTCCAGTCAGATTACACGATTTTTCGTAGCAAAAAAATCAAAAGTTTTAAATCCAGGTTTTCAAGTTGCAAAGAAGCTTTACATATCTCTTAGCTCAGTTTAAAGCGTTTTGTTTTTTCACCCGGAAAGGCACTGGAGTTACTGCTGCCATTTTTAACAACGAACGCTAAATTTTAGTGCACAGTTGCTCTTTAGACAAGCAAGAGTTCAGGCCTACCTCACAAGATTTCGTCGCAGAATCCTTGTTGATTCACTGCCTCCACGAATGTAGGACGCGAAGAGAATGGATGCACTGAAACACATATGCGAATTTAAGCTCTGCTCTCCCTCACCCTATGGTACAAGTCCATCACAGTTAAATAAGATTTATCCTAACTGGTCGACACAGAATTGCAGATTACTCGATGGAAAGTTTTCGAATGACCAGACATTAGAAGTGAATTGGTTCGATGTCGTTTGGCTACAAGCTAATGCCAAAAAACTCTGCTGATTGTATGCGAAACGTACTCATCGATCCAGCCGATGCCATTCAGAATTGAACCCCACCGTCCGACGACGAACGAGACGAAAAATCCCAGCATAAATGTGAGCGGAATATTCGAGTCCAACTTCGAGTCTAAGTACTTGACCAAGTGCTCGAACCAACTGAAATATTCATTAGAAGAATGAATAAGAGCCCAAGAAACTTCAATTCAATTCTCGACCGATCGGTGAGCACGAAAATAAGAAACAATGAGCTATTATAATATCATTCTTTCTCATCGGATTCACTTAGTGATTTCCCTTCTTGACAAAATGTAATGAAGGATAATTTAAATGAAAAAAAGATCCGGGTAACAGCGATGAGAACGACGAACAGTTGTGCAGGCACAGAACGAAGTACTTAGACAGCAGCAAGAAATCATTTTCAACGAGATATTCACGGATCGAGGTGGAAAAGTTGCGGGTTCGACGTCTTCCTGAAGGCCACGCCACTAGCTGATGCAGCAGTCAGCTGATGACAGCTGAGTCATCTTCTTCAAAATAGACACAACTAAGACGAACATCAAGACTGCAGAAGTTTTCAAGAATTTTTCTTTCAAGAATTCTTCCAAGAACTTCTTTGAATTTAAGAATTCAGAAGTAAATTTCTCCGGCCAAAGCTAAATTTTTATTTGACTGCCAAGCCTATTGAAAGATGTATTCTTTCTTTGATGAGCTTACACGAGGTTGATAATGATAATGATCTCTCTCAAACACTGAAGCTAGTGTTAGGTTGCGAAGGAGCTAGAATTCCTAGAAGATTCAATTCGACCAGAATTCGACGGCACTCATATAGAAGACGAAAAATCTTTACCTATTGAAAGAAATTTTCCTGATGCCAACTTCTCCACCTTCGAGGAATGAGAAGCTTCGTAGACCTAATGCGGGATCGGTCCATCGTCTGTGTAGGTTGTACGGATTTTGTAACGTGAGAACGAACCTGATCTAGAAGAGGAAGAAGCAACCTTAGTCGCATTTTCTCTAATGTTTTGTGGTGCAGCATACGGTTAGGCCGAATAGATGTCCCAGATTACTGCAACAATGGTTGAAAAAAGCTCGTGAATTTTTTGGGAGCTTAACAGACCAGAAGAAGCTTTGCATGCACGTCAGGACGTAATACTGTAAGCAGCAACCCTCCTAAGTGGAAAGGGTGGCTTCCACATTTATAATTCATTCAAATAATTGGTGGTTCAGAAGACGACTTCGTAATTTTTGGAGTATCAATTTTTCGATTGACAGCACCAGAGCCATACATTCTTATTCGAGTGCTTGGCTCACAAAGACTTTCAGAACGGGATTTTCCTTTTTTTTCCACACGATAACTGTTATTACGACATTTCCGGAAAGCACGAAATGAAACACATAAAGCTATAAGGTGCCCACTGCAAAAGCCATCAAAGCCAACCGTAGTGTTTTAACCTTCTATGAGAACAGATTCGTTCAGCATCTTATGGACAGCACGCGACTAGAAACCTTGAACGGGTATTCGCCTCCTTTGTTGCTTTTATGAGCTTCGAGAGGAACTGTGAGAGAAATAATTTCCTCATTCCATTCAACTGTAGACGGATTTGTTCCAGAAATGAATTAGGAAAGGTCATTTATAACTTCTACTCCTATTCATTTTAGACCACATCAGTAGGACAAAAAAACCGCATAGGTTGAAATGGAAAGAAATCGAACCCATTAGGAACTGAACATTTGTAATGCCCTACGCACATACTCGGTACCCTCTTGTGCGCTCTTATCTTCCAAAAAAAAAGAAGTTATCCACTTAGTGAAAGACATGGATGCCGCTCATCGAGACGTTGGAAGACGAAGGTTTCAAGCTTAACAAGTTAAACACGTTTATTTGAGTTGAACAACAGGTATACTATAAGTACGTCATCTTCGTACGAAGCATGTGTTTTAATCTATTAAATGATGGGTTATTCTCTATAGTTTTCCCAATATCTATGATCGTAGAAGATGTGCTGATAAACGTAAGAGATCTCACTTTTGTTGGTCAGGACTGAGCACATAGCGATACACACAGCTGATGAGCAGAAAAGCTGCCGTCCAGATCAACAACTGTGCGCATACCGCCTGAAATGTTCATCGTCAGTCGAATCTGAAAACGCATCCAGCATCCACAGTAACGTACTGGTCATAAGTCTAAACTGGCCACTGGAAACAATGTGGAATCATGCCACTGTACTTGTAAAAAAAGCCTTACCATTAATCTGTCTGAACATTCTGCGAAAAATCTAAACAAAAAAGCTATTTTGTTAATTTAAACAAAAAGACTATTTTATCAAAAACTGGGACTCGTATGACGGAAATATTCTTCAAAAATATGAGAATATCATAAAGTATAGGTTCCAGCGCACCTTCCACACACTTCCTCTCCAACGGAAGAGCAACTTCAGAAAACTTTGGATGTTAGTCTGCGAGACGTCGAGTGTATAGGAGATGGTCATGGCGTCACACAGGTCGTGGATGAAGCATATTGTCCGACATCACTGAAATCCTCAAGAATTTGTGATAGGCGGGCTAAATAGAACGGGAAAGAGAAGAGATGAAGTGAGTGGTCTGGTGGTCCGAAAGGCAACGTTTGATGGAATTAATGAAATCAGAAAGAAAAACACACACAAAAGTACAAAAAACGATGTAATGAACATACACAGGCAACACGATCTGAAGAAATTGGCGACGTTGGCAACTCTCTCTTACCTACCAACTTAATAGACCGACATTTCAAAAACCGACTTTCTCTTATTCTCAGCGTGACTGACCAATGTGTGTTCTTTCATTGATAAGCTAATACGAGATCGGTTTAGGTTTATTCGGCTAACGCTTCAACGTCTTCGCCTTCCTCAAAGCCGATGATCCGAGGGTCCACACGGGACTAGTGAAAGAGTACGTATAGAAATGGGAAGTTATGCATGAGCATTCACTTACGGTCTAAAATACACATATGCACGGTAAATGCATATTGTATATATTCTGTAACCTAATAGTAACAAAGACAAAAAAGGATAAAGTTTTCGGCGTTGAGCAATCCTTGAGAGGATCGCCATGCGTTAGACTTCATTAAGCATCGTTTGGAGGTGATTGAATGCATATCTAGTCTTTACAATGACTCAATGGTGGCTTACCAATTTATGGAGCCAGCGCTGCTATCTTCCCAGACAAGTTTAGTACCAAATTGCCGACTCCGGAGGGATGGAAGGCCTTGTGGGCCATGGAGGCTCAGGGATCGATTCCACCGATGTGTTGCAAGCCGCCTCCGACCACTGCTCAACACGCGCCCTAACCAGAGGAATCACCTTCATTTTCTCATGGAGTCTTTTGTGATTAATCTCTTCGTTGTTTCCTTTTTTAGCAGTCGATGGTGACAGAATGAAACAGACGACATGATTGAAGCTCTGTCGTAATCATTCGAAATGAGTCAATTTCTGTTTAATTTTTAATAGACCTCCCAACTTGGCAGTGTTCAAACGTATCTTGTTAGAAACAGAGAAAGGAAAACAGAAAACCTGTTTACAACCTCATGTAAAAAATCACAAATTCTAAAGCACATGGCAGACCCAGGCTGCTAGTAGCCTGTGATACTTCCGATTGAACATGTCAGTAAAATCAATAGCGTAATCGCATCAAAGGACTTCAGAAATTATAAAGGGCCCTTTAGTTTATGGAATGGCTAAAGTCATAGTGAGAGCGGTTAAGGGTTAGAAGATTTCTTTGAAAGATTCCGTTTTCCTGCAAGCTAACCGTAGAAATGGACATTCCGTATACACGGTGGCGTGTGCTTCTGAATGAGGGAACTCTTATGAAACGAAGAAAAGAAGAGAGAAGGAATAAAAATGAATGTAAGGAAAAAAAAGCAAGAATGCACGACATTGACAAGCATAAGGGTTTCGCTTATAAAGAAAACATTACATTGGCTTTTTATAGTGTCTCTGAAATGCACTTTCCGGAGAGGCGAGGCACAATTTCTACTTGGCCGGTAATTAAATGGCTGGGTAAGATTTTCTGTCTTGGTGTCTTGAAAGCCGTTCAACCCGTGCCAGCTGGTGACTATGTTGCTGCCAGGATAGCAGTGACTATCAACCGTGGTTTATACCTAGCCCGGGATTATAGTGGATGGAAATGTCGAATTCCTCTCTGCTTGATAAACCGTTCAGAGGTGACCCAACTCCAATTGTTCATAGCCGTTCGGCATCGAACGGCACTTCCGCAAAAATGAAGCGTCAAACCTATGGTTTAAAGTGTTTAGAACACATAATAATAGAGAGTGACAGAAAAGTGATAGGCAATTCAATAACCATTAACAACAGCGAACAATTTTGAAACACAGGATGAACTACGTGCGGTTACTTCTTAGATTATTATGCTAATACGACGTTGATAAAGATGTTTATTCGGTCAACATTTCGATGCCTCCGTCTCCATCAGAGCCGATGGTCCGAGTCGATGGTCGTTCGTCTTCTCGATGTGGCGTCTTCGTTGTTGTACGGAATCGGATCTTATTCAATAGAACACCGCTTAAATGACGCATTCTCACCAGGCAGCGCTTTTTATACAGGACGGTTCTTCTTGATAACGACTTTTTCCTTACACATGAGCCGCCATCACATCGACTGTGCGGATTCCAACACATTTTGCACTCGATTCATTTTCTTCGCATTCACAATTAACAATAGTTTTCGAACATTTCACTTATCATTTGGACTGCTGCCTGAGGATCTCGCATTTTTTAATGAATATCAGAGAATACTGGTCGAGTCGATTCTTGTTGCAACCTTGGAAATAGCCGAACTAAGTCGTTCCCACGTGGGTTGGAGGAGAGCGTTAGGGAGCAACTCGAACTAGTGTCTTCGCTTCCTGATCGACGGCTTCACTAAACACTGCTCTATACCTTCCACACGAGTAACGACTATCCGTAATAATATCACGTTTGTTTAAAAAATGTCGTTTTGTTCCCAGCTATTTGCCAGCTAGCATAATATCGTCCGCTGCAGGGTGGATTGTTCGTTGAAAAAGAAACTATTATCAACGTATAGTCATATCAAAAACAATCATCCTGTATAATAGAGTGCCACTGGGTGAGGTTTCCTCATTCAAGCGGTGCTCCATCGAGGAAAATTTGTCTCGCAACGACAACGAAAACGCCACATTGAGAGCACGAAAGACTGTGAACCATCGGCTCGTATAATGGGCTCTGATGAAGCCGAAGACGTTGAAATGTCAGCCGAGTACACATAATTGTAAACCTCGTGTTACCTTAACAACCCAATAAGGTACTGATTATTACTAGCGAGGTTAAATAACGATTGGTTTGAAAAACAATAACAATAATAACGTTACTATTATCATTCTGAGATTTTTCTTCATGTGAAGAAACTCAAGCTAGAGAGTCCGAAGGTCACGTAGAGAAAATTCAGATGACTTCAATGATGCTGAGATATTTGCGAAACTCCGGACCACAGGTGTATGCGGTGGGGAACGAACACGCGCTGTTGGCTTTACCGGGGAGCAGCGCACTTCACCACCACACCATCTGGGTCCTTCGTTTTGCCTGTCTCTCAGCAGCTAGTTCTATCGATCTTTTGCCATCAGCAATCACCCGTCAACGGGATTGATCTGGGGGCCCAAAACCCAAAAAATAAAAAGAATAGGTAGTAAATAATACGTTAAATTGTGATTATAACCGCGGCCTCAGCTTAACTGGGTTCGTTGCCGATTTGGGCCCCCCAGATCAATCCCGTTGACGGGTGATTGCTGATGGCAAAAGATCGATAGAACTAGCTGAGAAACAGGGAAAACGAAAGACCTAGTTGGTGTGGTGGTGAAGTGCGCTGCTCCCCGGTAAGGACAACAGCGCGTGTTCGTTCCCCACCGCATACACCTGTGGTCCGGAGTTTCGCAAATATCTCAGCATCATTGAAGTTATATTTCACAATGTATACCCTGCCGTTAAAAAGAATAGGCAGTAAATAATACGTCGAAATTCAGATGGTTGATAAAGTGTTGAACACAGATCGGAAGAGAACGATTCATTAAGACGCGGGTGAACCGCAAAATGGATTAAGGCGATGGCGTTCCAGTTTTTTCTGTGCCAAACCAACTTTTTACCTTCAACATAAAAAACGATGAAGCACTCAGCGTTGATCAATCTCTGAAGGACGTACCATGCATTCGACTTAATTAAGCAACGTTGGAGGTAGTTAAATCCGTATCTGGTCTATGCAATGACTCTCTGAGGCTTACCAATGTATTGAGTTATTACTTTTATCCTCTCAGACAAGTCTGGCACCAATTTGCCGACACCGTAGGGATGGAACGCATGGTGAGCTTGCGTTGGCTTGTGAATGAGGAAAAATACTCGCCGATTATGCACTTATGGTGGTGCTAGCATTTAATGAAGTAGTATATGTTGTGCAAGGACTACTACGATGTTTACCTTTTAGTTTTGATATTCTCTCATTTCATACAATACCAAGACAGACAAGACAGAAGTCATTATACTCTTGAAAATTAGAAAACAACGATGTGCCTATCAAAAATGATGCTGCACACCGCATGCTTTGCCAGTTCTTCGAGCTCTCTAGGTCACTTTTTTCAACAGCAATAGTTTCTCGCTTTAAAATCAGAAATTAGTGAATTATTAAGGAGACATCCTCCCATGGACGGCATCCGCCATGGAACCTTTCATACAAATTTTAGAAAAAGACTTCTGTCTACCAAAATAAAATACCTGAAGGAAAATGACACCTACAGATGCCCTATCAGCGGCTACCCCAAAGCCGCTATGACACCTGTAGGTGCCACTGCTCACGAGAGTGTTAACGCACACCGCGCATCTTCACGGTTAAAAGTCGATGTACTCTTACGATCAAAAGTTTCGTTTATCATAGAGACTTTTCTTTGAACAAATTCGACTGATCGTCAGTGACAGAAGTAGGAAAATTTGAACGACTACCGTCCTATGCTGTTTAATTATTCGTACTACCGTAGAGCAGAAATTCGGAAGGAATTCCGATCCTCAATTTTCATTGAGACTTATTTTCGCAAATACTTTACGATTTTGATTATTTGACATGACAAGTTTCGAAATAGCTTCCTGGCAATAGTCGATGAGGCGGAAATTACACCTTCCGGTTCTATTTTTTTTCCGTAGACGACGATTTTTGGTTTCGCGCCTGCCAAAATCTGAAAGGTATCTCCACCATCCCGCCAACTAAGGCTGTAACTATTTAAGTCCTTTTCCAAAATTTTTGCACCTTTCTGTACTGGAACAGAGTACAAACATCTTACATACGAAATTCTACAGTCGAAGATTAGATCATATTTCGACCCTCGAAGGCGCCACTGCTTGTCTATTTGCAAAACCCCGGACCGCAGGTGTCTGCGGTGGGGAACGAAAACGATATTTCCTTTCCGGAGACTAACGCGTTCACTACCACACCATGCCAGTCCTTCTTTTCGCTTGTTCCTCGGCTACCATTAATTACAATCTTTTTGATCGACGGATGGAAAGGTGTGTATTCCGTATTGGTGCTTTCTGCTTAATGAACTGGATCACTGCTACTGCGCTATCCGCTCCAATGAGGAAATTAGGCAAGTATTTCCTTTCATAATGAAGCAAATTTTTTAGACAAATGTAAAATGTATAGGAAAGTCTAAATGTCCTACAATATTGCAAAAAGAGCTTGGGGCATGCTTTTGTACTGGAACAGTACTACTTTTAAGTTTGACTTTCGTTGCAAGTGCTTGAAACGTTTTTAGGAATACAGCAAATTTTTCTATTTAATCCAAGAAATCTTCCAAGAATTCATGAATTCCTTTAAAACGGTGGGTTTCAAGAAACCAAGGGAAACGGAAACTCTCAGAAATTTGTTAGCAGTACCGAATATAAGACATTATTTCGGCCAAGAAAGTACTACCCATGTTTATTGCCTCAACTGCAAATATCCGAAAGCACCAGAATCCAAAATAGATCGAAGGCTACGAGAATTCTGTTGATGAGACAAAAACAAATAAAAGTGCAGACATCGGATTTATACACTGCGTCGACGAAAGCAAAATTGAAATGGAAAAATAGTAGGAGAGAGAGAGAGAGAGAGAGAGAGAGAGAGAGGACGGTGCCAGTTAGCAATGGTTTGCATTCATTCTCTCTAAAAGAAGTTGAGGTCTTAGAAAAGTGATTTTGAATGTAGTGGTTCAGCAAGTTTATGCACTATGTTGCGACGATCTATCTTCAGCTGCAATGAAAAAAGGAGGAGAACATGACGTAGACTAGTGATTCGACCAAAAAGTCTTTGTTGTAACTGACGTTCTAGCGAGACCGCTTTCAACAGGGTCACTGAAAGGACGACACCTTCGAACTCGTCGCTGAAGTCGATTCGTTTTTCAAAACTAAGACTTAGACTTAACACAACTACGTCACTGACCACAAACAACGCCCACTGAGATATTGTAAGGTTCAGAAATGCAGCCAGACCACTCAAATTTCTTGGAACTCAGCAAGATGCGAGAGCAGTCTGAATTGGAACAAAGTCTGAACCAACGACTGCGTTTATTCGAGTGAGATATCATTTAATTACACCGCACTGTCATAAAAATACCTTTACAAATCAAGCATTATACTTGATTGATTCAAAAATGGCAGGTCTCTTTGCCGTTGTGAAAACTACCAAACGTTTTTTTGCATTAAACATTGGATCTAATGTGTATGTATATCCGTAATAAATGTTATAAGAGCGTATGTGGCGCGATGGTCGGAGGCTCCCTGCACACGTGGAATTGATCCCCGCTCCCGTAACCCACCAAGTTTTCCATCCCTCCGGGGTAGGAAAATTGGTACCGGACTTGTCTGGGAGGATAGCAGCACTGGCTCGATACATCGGTAAACCACCGCTAGTCGTTCTAATGGCCAGATATTATTCAAATACCTCCAAACGACGCTTAATGAAGTTGAATGCATGGCGCATCCCTCAGGGTTTGATCAACACTGAGAGCTTTATCTATTATTCTTTTAATAAATGTTATATCTAGCATTTGTGCAATTAGAACAAACTCAGGAAAGTGAATGCTATACAGCAACCGATAAGAGTATTCAGCGTAGTGATTGAACAGAACAAATCTCCTAAACGTTTCGATGAAGTACAATGGCAATTACAGCGTATGTATACAGAATTCATCAGCAGAAAAGACCCCACCGTTTTACACTCTAAGAAAACCGAGCCATCTCTTGAGAAACTATGCTTAAAGAGGTTGGTCGTATTTTTGATGAGCAAACGCGAGGTGTTATTATTCTTTATTCACGAATAAGCTGACGTTTCGGCGGATTTCGCCTTCCTCAGAGCCTGGAAAGGTCGGGTTGATAGCAATCTACTCGGCCAGACGCCTCCACACACAACCAAACAAACTCTAAACCAAGATTTCAATCACATTGAACACAGCTTTGCACACTCACCACTTTCTATGAGGTTTCCACTAAGTATGTCGCGTGAAGACCAACCGCATAGAATTCACATGGAAGCGTAATTTCCTCCTCCCAACAGAATAACAGGTTTATGCACTGTCCAATATCACGCGTAATAATGAGGCATTCCTTCCTGCGGTTAATTTTCGGATTTCGGGAATTAATCCAGAATGCCTCTAGAGTTTTGCGCGCTTGTGTTTTTGATTCGTGTGCGAGGATCGTGACGCAAACTTCAAAGCCCTCCCCGTTATGTCTCTGGGTCCTATGCGTGCCTAGCGGGGTATTTGGTCTATGTTTGCTGGCTAGGTGTTCTTTTATGCGGACACAGAGGGGTCTGCCCGTTTCGCCAATGTGTTCGTTTCCGCACGTCTTGCAGAAGATTAGATAAACTATACCCGACCTCATGCAATCACCGTCTCTACCACTGGGGCAAATTATGCAATTTTGAGTTGCACATAGACGGTCATATTGGCGGTTACGAACTAGCTGGCGCTTAAGATTACTCGGTGGTATTTTAACTACGTTTACCGAATTCTCTAAGCCCGCCCTTCTTAAGCAGCGTTTTATAGCTGTACTTACATCATTTGAGATGGAGGGTAGGATTCGTGAATAAAGAATAATAACACCTCGCGTTTGCTCATCAAAAATACGAAGAATTACTTAATCAATGCCGAGGTTAATAGAAAGCCGGTTGTGGGAGTTACAATGGTGGAAGTTCCAGACGTTGTGACGAGCATCCGTTATCAACAACAAGACCAGCAGAACTCGGAAGGTCAGCAAGGAATGTGAACAGCTTCACCTGCATCATTTCACTGAAGGTGAATATATAAATCCGGCGCGTCATAGTCAAATTTGATGAGTATAACTTGTATAATGCTGAGATATTCGCAAAACTCCGGACCGCAAGCGTCTGTGGTGGGAAACGAACGCGCTATTGTCCTTTCCGGTGAGTAACGCGTTCACCACCACACTATGCGGGTCCTTCGTTTTGCCTGTCTCTCAGCTAGTTCTTTGATCGGCGCCATCAGCAATCACCCGTCAACGGGATTATATTTCGCAACATACCCTGTCGTTAAAAAGAATAGGCAGTAAATAAAAAGGTTAAGATCAAATTTGCTAATTTAACAGCGAAGAAGCTTAGAAAACTTGATCCTGAGAAAATTTGCTCAGAACATTTGATGAATGCAGGTTCCGATCATCACGTAGAAGCTCTCGTCACATGAAAGTAGCGGAAAGATATATTTCTACGCCTCAGGCTTACACCGTCTGCATTTCTTGCTGTCCACTCTTTTTGTAATAGAAGGAAGGAAGGGCAACGTTGAAGGACAGCCTTTCCATCAGTTTCTATCAAGTTTTGAGACGGACTCGGTAGACTAGTTCAGTCTACATGGCTACAGAATTACAGTAGAATATAAAAGGAATCTAAAATATACGGGAATATAAAACATCAACGCATAATACCTTCGGAGCATTTTGGATAAATTCCTGAAATCCAAAAGTGAATCGCAGGGAGGAAAGCCTCATTATCAACCGAGATCTCATACAACACGTGAGATTGGAGTTTTTATGTGAGAGATGCACATTGCCCATTCTTGTGAACTCAGTGCTGTTGGCCTTCCCGTGAAGAACTTCGTGGAAGACCAATGGTAAGCAGTGAACGTATGAAGAAACTGTTTTATTTTTAATGCGATTGAAGTCTTGCTTTCGTAACTTTTCTGTTTTGGTTATGGAGGTATTTGGCGGGGTAAATTGTAGTCAGCTTCCAGGCTCTGAAGAGGCTGAAATCAGCCGAAACGTCAACGTCTTTTTGAATAAGGAGTAGAACAACAACCTCGTAATTGGCCATCGAAAACAGTTAAACTATTTTGCCTTCAGTGCGATTGCATATTAGGTGCCATGGTTTTCCTGTTGTGGTTTTGGTGTTTGGCTGTCTAGGCTGCGGTTAACTTAACCGTTCCAGGCTTTGAGGAAGGCGAAATCTTTCAAAACGTCAGCTGTTGTAAATGAATAAGATATAATAATAACCTCGTGTCTGTCAATCAAGAAGATAGTGAGTTACTCTCTGCAGTATTACGAGAGTGGAAGCGGCTGGTATAGCAGTAGTGATGCCGATCATTACGAGCATGGCGCCAATCCAACTGGGGTGGTTCAAGTCAGGCTATTCCAGGACTCCAGGGAGAATCGGCGTGACCAGCATTCTACCGCATTCAAGATGAAACGCAAATAGTAAAGCAGCAGCCGAAGCCACACGTAAAAGTTGGGAAGCCTTCATGGATAATGGACGATAATGTGAGAAGTGCTGGGATTCGCACAGTAGACGTGAAGACGGGTCGAACAAAATAAAATAAAATATAACCACAATGATGCTGAGACATTTGCAAAGAGCCGGACCTCAGGTGTCAGAAATCATTGTGGTTATATTTCGCATCATAGCCTGCCATGAAAAAAGAACGCACAGTAAAAAAAAGAGACTAAATTGTGATTTAAAATAAAGTAAAGACAAAAAAGTATTACGAGAGGATAAAATGTCACTATTTCCAACTTTAATCGAATTGAAAAAAGCGTCCGATTCTGCAAAATAGGTGCAGACATTCAAGCATTGGAGCATTGGAATCACAGACCCATTAGTGAATAAACAAAAATAATTCATAACACTCTTCACCCTAACAGACATTAATTTACCATTCTACAACGACATCATCGTCAACGTAAGAAGAAAGAGAGGTGAGGATAAGAGTGCATGGGCAATGTCTCGTGAATGTCGAAGTTATTTTCCACCAGATTCAAGAATGTCATGAAAAAATTTAGGTATGTCTGTAGCCACATGCTAATTTCGCTTTCTTAAAACATTTTCGAACATTAACCAAACAAAATGGGTCGATATACGAGTTAACAAATAACTGACGTTTATGAGAAACAGACTTGTCCTTGACGCCTCGTTACTTCTCTACGAAACAAACATGCTCAAGCTAGGTGTGGTATCCGTTAGATAACAGCCGTTAGCGACTAGGTTTCGTATAATGTCACATGCACGACAGACACCACCTGCACAAACGCCAGTCAGGCGATGTTAGACTTCACAGCGACCCTGAGAGAAGTAATCGGTTGTCCTTCTGTTAAACGAACGAGCAGAACCCACTTGGTGAGTCAGAAGTGAGACAAGAATGAGTAAAGATATCATCGAGACTTCTCACTAAATAGTTGAGGATCCAGGAAAATCGAGGTGACGCTGATACAACTAAGGGCAAATAGGTATTATGTAAGAGCTTTATACTGGTATACCACGTTGATATCTGGCGTTTATAGAGCACAGCCGGTGGCCTGCAATGCACACTAGATTAGTCTCTGGTTCGATGTCGCGCACGGGCAAACGGAACCTTCCATTCCCCAGGGTAGGCAAGGTAGTACCAGATCAGGACAAAAAATCACTTATCTGATGCACTGGTGTGTAATCGCGAGCAATTGTATAGTCCAAATGTACAGTCATTCACCTTTAACGCTTCTTGCTGAGGTCTTAGGCATGGCGCAACCCTAAGGGTTTGATCAACGTCAAACCCCTTACCATTTGCTTTCATCATGTGAATGAGAAATTGTTAAAAACGATCGAACTGGTTTTTTTCTGCTAGTAGCAGAGACCTTTACATTCAGTCTTTGTAAAACACATTTGGGAACGGAATACGAAAACAGCTGTATTTGGGCGTAAATCTCACATGATTAACAATTCTTTGATCCTTATTTTCTACTTGGTACAGAACTTTTGGGTAGATATAATATTGGAGAAAACTCTTCTTTTCACACTATGTCTTTAAATGTCCTATATAAAGTGTGGTTTCGCGCACTCTGGAAATCTGAAGAAGAGCAGAAGTCAAGTGAAATTTGATAAAAGGTAACCCCATACTTCGAAGGTTGATTTCATGGAAGAAAAGCAAGTCGTTGATGGAATAGTAGACGGTTAGATAGCCTAACTAACCAAAAA
The DNA here is from genome assembly GCA_900624975.1 of Angiostrongylus costaricensis. NCBI lineage: Eukaryota > Metazoa > Nematoda > Chromadorea > Rhabditida > Metastrongylidae > Angiostrongylus > Angiostrongylus costaricensis. The sequence continues at coordinate 16,635 of UYYA01004910.1, forward strand.
ACATCTGCTCATGTTGGTCGGAAATTCACCGTGACTCAAATTTTATGTGTTGTTTCATTTTGAATAAATTAACAATAATAAAAGTACTAATACTACAGCACTTAAAATTCGAGGCCTTAGGAACAACAAGAGATTCCTAGAATTTCTAAAAGTGATCCATTCAATTGAGAGACCTCAGGTATTCGAAATTGGTTGGCAATACTGGGCTTCTAGAGCAGGAGTACTGGCTCGAAACCTATGGATGAATCAGGGCGAAACTTTTCACCTGGAATTCATCCCAGGTTATCTCAGATGTCTATGATTCCTAAAATGTAGTAGACTAGGTGCAGAGTAGTCTTGCAAGAGAAAAAAGTGTGTTTAGCAGTCAGTCAGCTTTTATTTTCGAATTTTACGAACGTAAACTATCACCATCACACTGCAACTGACTGAAATACGTAAACGAGAAGGAAAAGAACGGAATAAATTAAGTTCTACAGAGTCCGAGTTATATTATTGTATAAATTATACAGAAATCAAAAGCACTGTTAGCATCGATTGATGAAAGGTTGTCTCAAATGGTCGAAGTCAGTCGTCGACTTGATTCTCGCGAAGTTTACACGAATAGTCGAGCACAGCGATTATCTGATGACAAGAGGGAAAGAGGTTGCCGTTGTTCACAAGAACCGGCCATCAAGCCAAAAACAGTCGCTGGAAGGGTGTGATTGAGAAAATGGGAAGGATTTATCTCGTAACATTAGAAAGCTTGACTTTTAATCCACCGAACACTTAAGAGGAAAAATGCTGCGAAGAACAAGTAAAAATTACAATGAGAAATGAATATATATAAACACATCGAGGGAAAATGCAGAGAACCACGAGCTGAGGTGAAAATCATGATGATGAGAAACACGGTTCAGGCGTGGAAATTATTGTAAACTTCGATAATTACAGTTTAAACCGTTAGTAACAAAATTCACTCGCGAAAGCGAGATAGGCGATTCACGAGTGCTCAGAAAATCATGGACACCATTCTACTGCATCTTGAGGATTGAAAAATAACAAAGAAAAGGAAAAAATCCAATTAGAGATTTTTCTTTGCTGCCCGTATTTGTTTCGGTGGTTGACTGGTTAGCATAGTGGTATTGCTGCCGATCATTATGACCACGGTGTTGGTTCGTTCCTACTTCGGACTCACCAAGCCTCCCACTTCCATGGGGTCCGAAAATTCGTACTCGACTTGTCTGGAAAACCCCGTCTCTGCATTCCATGTAGGAACGCTCTATCCCTGCTACCCCAGGACTCCAAGGAAAATCGACCCAACCAGCATTCAGTGATATTCAAGATGAAATGAAAATCCTCAAGCAACAGCCGAAGCCACACGTAAAAGCTTGGAAGACCTTCATGGATGACGGATGAAAGGAAAGGAGTTGAATTTGATAAGTGCTAGGATCCGCGCGGTAGTCATGAAGGATGGGCCTTGTGAAAAAATTCTGTTTGAAAAAAAAATTCTTGCCATTGAATGCGAGTAGACTTGGATGGAGAGCTTTTGTTATCAAATTCTTTACTGCAAGAACTGAGCTGCAACCAGTCAGCTCTGCTACTAGAAAACGCTCCTCCCAAGTGTACAATTTTAGACGAAGATTACAACATTGGTTCAAGTTAGTAGATGACGCAGTGCGACAATATTACGAACTGTGTGCCATCGAGCTCGTCAATGAGACTTAGCATTTTTCTTTAATTGACTGAATGTTCTACTAAACAAGCGAATAGGACTTTCTGAAAAAAATTGCTTTCGTTAAACAACACGTGAATAATTGGTTGTTTTTCTTCAATAAGAAGACACGAAATAAGGCTCCGTTCCTCTCGCCCTTTATTTCAGACGAAATAAGTGCAGCTATAAAACATTGCTTACTAACGGTCGGTATAGAAAATTCCGTAAGAGTGATAGAAATACCATCGGTCACTCTAAGACGCCCGTCAGCCAGTTCGCAACCTCCTATATGAACATCTATGTAAAACGAAAAACTGCATAATTTGCCCTAACGGTAAAGACGGTGATTGCATGACTTCGGGTACAGCCTATCTGATCTCTTGTAAAACGTGCGGGGACGAATACGTTGGCAAGTTTATTTGTTAAGTTTTATCTACTAGGGTTATGAAAGTGTTTGGCTGAGTGGGTCGCATCTCTATTTGGCCTTCCAGGTTCAGAAGAAGGCGAAACTGCCGAAACTTCAGCTACTGTATCCTAATAAATTCTATACTAACAACCTCGTGTCTGCTGATTGAAGAAAAACATCGAATTATCAATCAGTGCCGAGGTTAAAAGAAAGTCGGTCATGGGAACACGTAAATAGTTCAAATACAGCTAGACCTAGTAGAAGCAAGCGTGTCCGGAATCCGTCATGAATCCTCAGTCTCAGAGTGAAGTAGAAACGTTGGCGATTTCTTCCACTAATCCGTAAATTTTAGGCGGAAAGAATGAAGGGAAGGAGAAAAATCAGCTGGTTGTGGGAAATCCGACTGAGTTCAGACCAAACGATTTTTGCGATACAGCACCACTCAAAGGGCGAATCCTAGCATTCTCCAGAAGTTTCCCACACGACTTTTACCCACAAATTGTCTTTTAAATGAAGGGGTGTCTTTGTTTTTCAAGCACAACGCACATTACAAAAAACAGCTATTCATTTGCGAATACAATGATCAAAGCAATTGCCTCGGACAGAAAATCGATCGTAGTTCCTACTAAGTCATTCTGGAATCACATTTTCTCCAAGGAAAGGTAGAACTTAGAGAAGCTGAGAAAACATGGGGAAGTTTTACCTGTCTCATTAAAGTGCGAAAAAATGACAACATCTTTTTTGTTATTGCACTTTGGGATGTTTTCGTTTTTTCTATATCACCCCAAGAAAACACTGTTTTTTTGAGATGTTATTTTGAAAGTAAACTCCGCGAAAGGTAAAATTTCCCAAAAAGAAATGAAAATACGGCTAAAATTTTTAGCATTTTCAACAGAACCACAAGAGTCGTCGCCATCAACGTCTACTCATCCTCAGCCCGGAAAACCTACTTTTCAGCTTGGTGACGTAAGAAACTGTCTTCCGAGCAACCATCTGCATGCTTCATTATTTCTTTCTTTGATTAAGTAAGCTCATTACAGTCTCAGATGAGATGTGTTCACCTAGACCTGACGGGCGTAAATGCTCTCGACCGCGCATGAGTTTCAAGCAGTGCAAATGTTTTCCTAGTAGTGAAAACTGAAAATCCACTGCAGCAGTAAAGGATAGGGTGAAAATCAATGCTAAGGACAAAATAATAAAAATATAAAGGCTTCCAGGAGATCGCGAAGAGAAATGGGTTTGCTTAGAAATATTTTGCCAGACGGCGATTTATGACAAAATTTGCACCACAGGAACTTTAAAATAAATAGCACTATATATTCTACCAATGGCGCATGTGGCTCGTTGGAGGCACCACTGCGACACCCCACCAAGACTTCCTTCCCTCCGGGGTCGGCAAATTGGTACCAGACTTGTCTGGGAGGATAGCAACACTGGCTCGATACATCGGTAGGCCACTGTGAGTTATTGTAAAGCCCAGATATGCATTCAATCACCTCCAACGATACGTATTGAAGTCGAATGCACGGCACATCCCTCAAGGATTGATCTACGCCAAGAGGTATCCTTTTTATCCTTATATATTCTACTATAATGATGTCCACTATTTACTTGTAAAAGCATAGTAGCCTTTGATTCGATTCAAAAAAAAATCCTACTTCTACGAGCAGTTACTTCAAGCAACGACTGCCTTGGTGGATCGGCAAAAAAGTGTTGGAGTGTCACCTGAAAAGCTTCAGGCCCATATAATTTATGAGAACGGCAGGCGCAGTAACGCTCGCTAATAGGTTTTTATTGTCATTTTATGACCTTGTTACACAAGATTTTCATGTTGCTATTTGTATTTAATCTCATTGGGAAGACTTCTTATTGCCCTCAAGTATTTCCACTTCTCAGGAAACAATCGAGCAGGCTATTCGATTGCTCACAAAAGATTTCATCTCAGTGTTCCTTCAATTTTTCTCTGTTGCAATGCGACGCCTAGTCAGCAGACTAGCCAAGAAGAAAATTAGCAAAAAAACAAATAGAATAAAAATAATTGAAAAATGGAAAAACTGAAACGAAAATAACTGACATGATGTTTTCTCTAGCAATCATGCTGTCCTAATTCCAATAATTCAGTTCTTAAGATAAATAGATAAGACAAATTCTATGCTTGGCCTTATCGCTCTACGTAAAAACATTGAGTGGTTGCAAAAACGCTACAAATAGCAAAAGTGCAAAGCTGCGCACGCAGAGAACCCGAGTTAAAGAAAAGGGGCAGAAATACTGGTCAATTTGGAAGGGACAAAAAGCTGAAAGGATTTAATACATAAAGAGACGTCCACTTTGGAGTCATGGTTTGTCTTAAGCGCAAATCGATAGCTTGAAATAGAGAGAAAAGTAACTCCCAAGTCCGATTTTCTATTAACCTCGGCATAGATTGAATAATTCTTTCTGCTTCTGTTCAGCAAACACGATGTAGCAATGCGACAACGACTGGCACCAAGCCTTGCCATTGCATTAATGTCTAAGGTGGAAGCGCCATTAATAGACCTCAGTCCGTTACTCTACTGTAGATATATAGATGACTGTTTGGTCATTTGTTCAACACAGGAAGAAATAGACAGATGTTTCAAGTTGTTGAACACACAGTCAGAATATATTAAATTCACCCGAGAGAAACCAAAAGAAGACTGGCTTCCATTTCTGAACGTGCAAATTAGTCCATCAGAAAACGGCTACATTACGAAGTGGTATCGAAAGCCAAGTAGTAAAAACATCTTGGTTCATTACCTTTCCTCTCACCCCTCTCACACGAAAAGGGCACTTGTGAGAAACATGTTTCGAACAGCTACCAGCGTGTGCACAGGAAGAGCGCAGAGAGAGGAGTCCCGGAGCTTGGCGCGGCAAATAGCCATTTTTAATGGCTACGAGACTGTAGCTCGAGGTAGGTGTAGAGGAAGCCACATGTACTCCAACGGTAACTCTAGCGACAAGAAGGTCTCGTTTATACTGCCCTTCATTTCAAATGAAGTAAGTGCAACTATAAAACGCTGTTTAAGAAGGGCCGGTCAAGAGAATTCGGTAACGATAATTGAAACACCACCGAGTAATCTAAGACGACGGCTAGTTCGTATCCGCTTATACGACCGTCTATGTGCAACGCAAAATTGCATAATTTGCCCCAATGGTAGAGAGGGTGACTGCATGGGTTCGGGTACAGTCTATCTGATCTCTTGTAAAGCGTGCGAGGACGAATACGCTGGCGAAACGGGTAGACCACTCTGCGTGCGTATAAAAGAACACCTAGTCGGCAAACGTAAACCGAATATTCCACTACGCACGCATAGGACGCAGAGGCATAACGGACAAGATTTTGAGGTAGGGGTTGCGATCCTCGCGCAAGAATCGAGAACACAAGCGCGCAAAACTCTAGAGGCATTCTGGATTAATTCCAAGAATCCGAAAATGAACCGCGAGGAGGAATGCATCATTATCACGCGTGATATTGGGCAGTATATAAGCCTGTTATTTTGATGAGATGGGCACAATACGATTCCGTGTGAACTCTGTGCGGTTGGTCTCCACGTAACATATTTAGTGGAAGACTCATAGAAAGCGGTGAGAGTGCAGACCTGTGTTCAATGTGATTGAAATTTTGGTTCAGTATTTTCTCTATTTGGTTATGGAGGTGTTTGGCCGTGTAGATTGTAGTCAACTTGACCTTTCCAGACTCTGAGGAAGGCAAAATCCGCCGAAACGTCAGCTTGTCGGTAAATAAAGAAATAAAGTAACACCTCGTGTTTGCTAAAAAGAAGTAGAAAGAAGGAAAGTGTCGAAGTACTGCGATTTCTACGAATGTAGAGTGGAAGTCAAAGTTGAAAATTTAGAGGTGGGTACGGATTACCGAAAAATATGAGGTTGAGGACGACAGAAACAAAATTTCTTGTAGAAATGACCTAGATGTTCTATTGTTTTTCTACGAGCTAGTGGAGTGAATGCCATTTCTTTTGTTGACTTTGAATGGCCGACGTACTTTACATTTTGACGTCTTCTTTTCGTTCCTACTACCGAATCTCCGTCGACGGCCGGTACCTTTGCCGGAGAGTCGCTATTACGTGGCACACATTAGGCTGGTAGAGTGTTAGGTGTCGACCAAAAGCTACCTCGCATTTCCCTGAGATACAGCTATATTTAAATGGCTGACACTCTGTCGCCATTTTACCGGAATATCGTACATTTATATCTAGTTCCTTCATTTACATATATGCATTCATTTATGAGTGGATAGGTGTGTTATCCTTTAAAAAAACAGCTCTCGGCGTTGATCAATACCTGAGTGGTGCACCATGCAATCGACTTCATTGAGTGTCGTCTGGAGGTATTTGAATGCGTATTTGGCCTTTACAATGACTCGCCGTAGCTCACCGATGAATCGACCCAGTGATGTTATCCTTCCAGAGAAGTCCGGTACTAATTTGCCAGCCCTGGAGGGATGGAAGGCTTGGTGGGCCATGGGTGCGAAGATCGATTCCACCGTGTGTGTTGCTGGGCGCCTACGACCATTGCGCCACATGCGCCCCTTGTTTTCCTTCTATGTATATTAAACTCTTAATCTGCATTAGCTAGCAATGGAAAGAAGTAACAAGTTTTTTCGACAATTAAGCACTACTTCTACCTTTTTCGAACCTGCCAAGTAACCAATCTGTATGCCAGACTTCAGCACTTCAGCGACGGCTCGGTAAACTTAGGCATAAATAGGCATAAATTCAAAATCCGTTCAATTCAATTTTTTAAATTCTGCAGGCATTAATTCCCAAAGGGAATCAAAATAATAAGCCTCTTACCTCTAGAAAAGAAGGAACACCCGAAATGACAGTGTTGATTGACAGTATTGATTAGGAAGACTAGAGGCAAACTGCTTAAATAACAAGGTTGTTATAACAAGTTATACATCACCTATCACCTATCACCTATAGTCCCGCTGATCGTCGAGTGACTCGAGCTGGCGCCAGTAGATCTTCCATTTTTCCCTGTCGCGTGCAAGAGTAGCCCAGTGGATTCTGCTCGCTCTAGAGACTCGTCGAGCGTCATATCTTTCTTCAAGGCTTTTCGTAAAGAACTCTGACCATCGGGTCGGTGGTCTTCCTGCAATACGCTTGAAATCCTGAAGAATCCAGTCACTAACGGCTCTTGTCTATCGGTTGTCATTCATAGGCATTACGTGTCCGGCCCACCCTATCTTCGAGTGTTTGGCGCACAAAACGGCATCCTTCATTTTTGATCGTTGACGCAGATCGGAGCTTCGGATCCCATCTCTTACTTGTGTGGAACGGGATACTCCTAGCATCGTCCTTTCGACCGCGCGTTCGATAAAGCTGAGTGACCTTTTATCCTGCTTACGTAGCGATCAGATTTCTGACGAAATACGTTAGGGCGGGAAGTACCGTTGAGTCGAAAAGCTGAACGCGGAGTCGGGTGTTCTTTATTCTCTTCACTACATCCTCGATGCTCTTGAAAGCTCCTCAAGCCGATCATTTCCTTCTGCTCAGCTCTGGAGCTAGGTCGTCCATCGTATTGATTTCCGGACCTAGATAGATATAACTGGAGCATTCAGAGGTATACGTTCCGTTGAGCGTGAATGGGTCATGCGAAACCAATCCGTTCCTCATGAACATCGTTTTTGTGAGATTTAGTCGAAGACCAATCATTCCATAGGCTTTATCAAAGTTGTCAAGCACATGTTTCGCCTGGCTAATCTTTGGTGTTATAAGGACGATGTCATCAGCAAAGCGAAGAAAGTGTAACTGCCGATCGTCGATTTTCACTCCCATACTATCCCATTCCAATGTTCATGACGTCCTGGAGGGTGGCGGTAAATAATTTTGGCGAGATAGTATCGCCTTGCTTAACTCCTTTTTTGACGTCAATGTTAATATCGTTATACATACACTATACATACACGTACATAATACATAAAAGCTATGATGACTGTTACGAAGGTACGCCGCAATGTTCATTCCCTATTAATAAAGTGATTATGCAAGCGAAGAAAATTAAGCAAAACTTCATTAGAGTTGCTGAGGCAAGAAAACGTTTCTGGTTAGAAGTTACTTGCGACACCAAAGGTAAAATGCTCCTCGAAAAACGTGGGCATGGGTTTGGTTATGAGCATCGATTCCGTTGAAGAGCGATGCGCTAGAGTGGAAGGTTAACATCCGAAAAGTTATGGAGCAAGACTTCTCAAGATTTTCCTAAGCAGAACGACGAGATACATCACAGTGGAGCAGAAAGATTAAAGAGGTTATGAGCTTGTTATAAAGACAAAGACCGGATATGGTTACTTGAAGTAACTTTAGAAACTCCTTCTTCAATTCAGGATGTAAGAGCTTCTGCACTAGAGGGTGGCTCGAAAATTGACAACATTATAGAAAACCAAAGGCTGTGCGCAGTGATTAGTGATGAAGTCCATCAGGATGCAAGGTGCTGGTTCGAGTCGCTCCCAACGCTCTCCTTCAATCTACGCAGTAACGGCTTAGCGCGGTTATCTCAACGATTGCAAAGAGAATCGACTCCACCAGCGTTCCGCGACGTCCACAAAGGAGACGGCATCCTCAAGCAGCTTCCAAGTCAACGCAGGAGCTGTTCGAAACCCTTAATAATGCTATGATATTTGCAAAATTCCGGACGGCAAGTATCTGCGGTGGAGAACGAACGCGCTATTGTCCCTTCTGGGGAATGACGCGTTCACCACCACACCATGCGGCTCTTTCGTTTCGCCTGTCTCTCAGCTAGTTCTATCGATTTCTACCATAAGCAATCACCCTTCAGCGGAATTGATCCGGGAAGCCCAAATCGGCAATGAGCCCATTTAAGCTGAGACTTTAGTTATTATCACAATCTTGACCGTTTTATTTACTGCCTACTCTTTTTGATGGCAGGGTATATTGCGAAATATAGCATTAATTATGCTGAGATATTTGCATAACCTCGGACGGCAGGTGTTTGAGGCGGGGAACGAGAACGCTATTGTCCTTTCCGGGGAGTAACGCGTTCACCACCACACCACGCGGATCCATCGTTTCGCCTGTCTCTCAGCTAGTTCTATCAATCGATAACGATCAATCTCGCTGACGGGTGATTGCTGTGGCAAAGATCAATAGAAATAGCTGAGAGACAGGCGAAACGAAGCACCCGTATGGTGTGGTGGTGAACGCGTTACCCCCGGAAAGGACAATAGCCCGTTCGTTCCCCACCGCAGACATCTGCAGTCTGGAGTTTTGCAAATATCTCAACATTATTAATGTTATATTTTACAATACACTTTGCCATAAAAAGGGTAGACAGTAAATAAATCTGTTAAGATTGTTCGAAGACCGTTCTGGACGATGAATGCGAAGAAAACGAATCGGATGCAAGAAGTTCTGGAATGCACACGGTAGATGTGATGACGGGACAATAAAGTAAAGGGAATAAATTTGTTGACTAAAAGAGACACTGGCGTGAATTGAACCGTTATGAAAGGCCTAGAAAAGTCGCACGAATTTCCTGAGTACATGAACATTCCTCATAAGGCATTCTCGCACAGCGGTTCCATGATAAAATGCTCATCATTCTTGAAAGTTCTCATTGATTGACATTGACAAGATTCTCATTGACACGAAGAGAGAGGCAGAAATAGTGATAGTGTCTCGTCCAGAAATATTTGATGTCAACTACAGTGATGCTGAGATGCCAGCAGAACTCAGAACCACAGGTGAGCTTCGAATCCACGATTACACTTTACGTGGGCTCACGTGCTGCCCACTTCGCCACCGAGGCTCTCGCTTTGCTTTTTTCTCTGCTAGTTTTCGACCCTAACGGTGCCATCAGCAACAGCCAGCAAACGGAAATGATCTGCAGAGCAAAAATAGTTCGATCACTCGACGTTATCAATAGCGCGGTAGAAAAGGTGGTGCTACGCGTCAAAAGTGAAAGTGAGAAATTGAACTTTTGAACCACGCTTTACCATCAAGGAGCAGATACTGTGCTACACTTGAGAAAACATCGTCAATCAGATGAGCCGAAAACCAGATGGATCTTAACGGCCAACAGTGGATGGGAGCTGTTTCATGATGTAATTGTTTGGTTCCTTCAAAACGTTTCGTAGAGAAAGAACCGCCACGGGTATTTGTTAAAACAAGTTTATGTAAAATAAATGACGGAATTCTGTGGTCGAATTTCTTCAGAGGCTTTTCTTCTAGACGATGATCCGATGTGACCGAGAGTTCAAATCAGCGAAAATGCGAATTATTGAAGACAACTCAAATGATGCGCTACGCGAAATGTCGGCGGCGGATGATTTAAACTGCACTGCTCCATAATCCCGGGAGAAGTAAACAAGATGTGCGTTGACAAATCTAGAAGATTTGTAGTTCGAATATTATTTGATAGACAGAGTTTTCCTAACGAAATATGTTATTTTGAAGTCCGACTTCTCTTGAAATGTGTCGTCGCATCATAGCACTTTGGCCCAGTAATACCAAACTAATATTCTTTAGCCTGTTTGCTTCAGAATGCGGATCTTTCTACTAAGTGGGAAATTATAGGCGGACGCAATAAAAGGCTAGACGTGAGCCAGAGGAAAAGATGTGTATAGTTGAATTGAGGAGCCACATTAACTCCTACTTTTAATGTCCACGAACTCAAATTTATGCGATATATATTTTCAAAATAATTGTTGTTTAGGGCGCGTGTAACGCAGTGCTCGGAGGCGCCCTGTAACACACACGTGGAATCGATCCTCACCTCTATGGCTCACCAAGCCTTCCATCTCTCCGAGGTCGGCAAATTGGTACTAGACTTGTCTGGGAGGATATTCATTTAGAACAGCTTCGTAATGTTTGAAAAAGTAGAGTGAGGAGTTAGGTAGGAAACCTGATGAGCCTTATTTAAAACAGAACTCAGTTAACCCTTTGATCTGTGGCTATCAAGAGCAGAAGAAATATCACCTGCAAAGGATAAGCAAATGTTATCAGTTGCTAAATATTCTTATGCTTTAGAAATTATGAATTAATGCGAGTATTGTGACGAAGCAGCACTGGCTCGATAGATCGGTAGGCTACCGCTAGTCATTGTAAAGGCCAGATGTGCATTCAATCACCTCCAAACGATGCTGAATGAAGTCGAATGCATGGCGCATCCCTCAGAGATTGATCAACGCCGAGAGCTTTATCCTTTTTGTCTTTAATTGTTGTTTAACTTCAGTAGTAATAATCTATACGTTCTTGGACTGCTAAGATAACACGAGGTTGACAAAGACGTTCATTCGGCTAAGGTTCCGACGTCTTCGTCTTCATAAGAGCCGATGGTCCGAGTCAATGGTCCACAGTAGTTCATCTTCTCGATGTGTTGCCTTCGTTATCGTATCGAATCGAATTCTCTTCTCTCGAGCATCGCTCGATAACCTCACCCGGCAGCACTCTTTTACACAGGACGGTTTTTGCTGACGATGACTATTCTACGCTATTTTGCTATTCACTACGTGCTAGCTAACATAATACAGAATGGATTATCCCTTCAAGAACAAATTATTATCAACGAATAGTCATTATCAACAACCACCATCCTGTACAAAGAGCGCAAACAGGTGATGTTGCCCTTTGTATTCGTCAGAAGGGAATAGCGACTTCAGTGGAGTCGTCTTGAGTTTCTTGATGATTGGCGGAATTATATGTGATACAAACGATAACTTTCAGAAAACAATTATTATTTGAACAGCCTTTTTTCCTCAGTGTAGTGTGTAGTACAACCTCGATTACGCTGAGATATGAGCAAAACTCGTAATCTCAGCTAGGCTTCGATCTCGTGATTACACTTTCCGTGGTCACGTGCAATCCACCTCACTAACTGAACCCTCTGCTTCGCTTTTCTCGCTGTCAATTTCTTACCCTTTTTCTATTGCCTCCCTGGACTCGAAGTCCGCTAGATGTTCCGAGTTTTGCTCAAATCTCAACATCGTCGTGGTTGTATTTCACAAAAGTCTAAGTTGAGAGCGTTGAGACGGTCTTCTTCAAGTCAAGTGGTGCATGCTGTTCATGTCCTGTTCATAAATTGCTGAGGCTGGTCGTCATAAATGAATTCAAAGAAAGCAGGACTTAGGCAAGTGTCGGTTGTCCTGCCGCGCATGAAACATTACTATTATTCACCCGGAAAGGGATAAAGCTTTTACTTGTTGTACTTAATGCGACAAACACTTTTAAAAAGCAATGGCTCTCCTAAAAAACGAGAGAGCTAAAAACTGGAAATATTGTCGGCAGAGGGTGTTTTATTCTATATAACAGGAAAAACATTTCATCTTAAGAGTAGTTCGAAACCCTACTTTATGACATCTTTCCTTCAATTTATGTTTTGTTAAAGTCCGAATTACTTATTGTTCTTGTCCGTTAAAGTAGTGGAAAAAAAAAATTCAGAGTCAACGAATCAGATAAAAGATTCAATGCAGAGCTGAAGTTTGGTGACGATGGAATTGGCAATTGGTTAGGAAGTGGAGAAAATGTGAACCATTGCTGGATGTCGAATGGAAAAGGCAGATCGGACGTAGTTTTAGTCGAAAGAATACCAAACAGATTTTAAGACAGACGTAAACCACTGGCAGTTTATTCTCCAAAGTTACGCATCATGTCGCTGACGATGGACGAACCAAGGTCTGCGAATGCGATTTTGCAAAGCCATTTAAAGCATTTTTATATATGTGATTATGAATTAGATGTGATACATGTGATTTTTACATATTGATATATGACTGCTGATGGCACTGGTAGATAGGAAACCACCTCAGAGAAAGGCAGAGCAAAGGGCCTCTGTGGCGTAGTGTGTAATGCACGAGCTCCCGGAGAGGGAAGTCATGGTTTGATCTGGGACTGGGTCTAAGTCTTGCGAATATATCAGCATCGTTGCGGTCTATTTTTATATAGTTAAGAGTATCTTTCAACTTAACATCTGGAAGTGTCTCAACTGAAATGAATGGCTTACAACCAAGTTTGAACTCAATGAGCTGTCACTATTTCAACATTGCAAATAGATTACTGTGTTTTCACTTTCAAACACGCTTGATAAAGCTATGAATTCCTTGGCACATTTGAACAGCGTTCACATTCGAACAAAAAATGTTGGAAAATTTTCTTATTCTATAAAATTGCATCCCCGATGAAGACATCGGTAACGGTCGTTCAGGGATACATCCAAACCTACTAAACGTAATAAAAGACAAGTAACAACATTTTAGCATTTGAAGTTATAATTATTAAAGAAGTTAGGGAGACAGTTGAGAAACAGGCGAAACGAAGGACCCGCGTGGTGTGATGGTGAAGGCGCTACTCCCCAGAAAGGACAATAGCGCGCTCGCTCCCTACCGCATATACCTGCGGTCCGGAGCTTTGCAAATATCTCAGCATCATCGAAGTTATTAAAGAAGTTTTAAGGCAACTAAGCTATAAGTATTCATTCTTTGATGAGCTTACACGAGGTTGATAACGATGTTTATTTTCGGCTAACGTTTCGACGTCATCATCTTCCTCAGATGCGATGATCCGAGTCGATGGTCCTCGCATGTTATTCGTCTCGACGTGGCAGCTTCGCCTTCGTGTCGAGTCAGGTCTTCTTCAGTGAGCCATC
>UYYA01004910.1:31219-45855 GCA_900624975.1 Angiostrongylus costaricensis
GATGGCTCACTGAAGAAGACCTGACTCGACACGAAGGCGAAGCTGCCACGTCGAGACGAATAACATGCGAGGACCATCGACTCGGATCATCGGCTCTGAGGAAGACGAAGACGTCGAAACGTTAGCCGAAGATAAACATCGTTATCAACCTCGTGTAAGCTCATCAAAGAATGAATACATATTGATTAGTGATACCGAGGTTCAAGGAAAGTCGGTTTCGAAATAAGCTGTAAGTGTCAGTGACTCGAATATTGCTGGGTGTGGTAATTCGAAAACAAGAACGCCAGTAGTGTGAGTTAAGAGTATGCTATTTGATGAGTATAAGAATTCTCCAAAATTGACTCACTCGATTTTTACCACGAGTAAATGTTGCCCAGTAATGGTGAAAAGAGGGCGTTAGCATGAATGGGCATCTTCCACATCACTGAAGCTCTTGGTTCTATAAGATAATCTTGATACACCAGCGCAATTGAAGTCCAATTTAAGGCTCATAAAGTAACAAAGACGATTAGATGCGAATACGGGATAACACGACGAAGCGGTCTGCCTCAATCAATCCCCTAGGCATGCATCATGCATTCGACCCTATTCGTGGAATCGTAGAATTGACTTAATGCATATTTGGTCTACACAGCGACTTGCAGTAGGTTGCCGATGAATAAAGTCAATGCTGCTATCCTTCCCGACAAGTCCCGTACAATTCGCTGACTTCCGGGCTGACGAAGCACTTGATGAGCTCTGGGAGTAGGGCTCGAACCAGAAACCACCTTGTTTGAATTGCAAGGTACCTCGAACCACTGCGCTATAAAATGTGAATAGTGACAATCTTTTGTCAAATAATTGAAGGAAGCCGGTAGAAATTCAATATTGTATTACGTTGGGTGGAAAATTGTTATCCTTTTGAATCCCCGAGTCCGAATATGCATTTTCGGCTCACTGGGAACTTTATTTTTCAAAAAAAAAGTGCTGTGATTCTGACATCCTTCCAACTTAAATACTGAAATACCCGAAAATAAATGCTTAAAGATCTTCATATGACATGTTAATTCCAGCAATTCTGCAATCCGTTCCGTTGTTTTGCAAGTGAACCACGGAGGTGGGCTAATTTTCGTATTGATGCAGTTGCAACTGAAGTTTTTGTTATGTTCTCTTCTTTCTGACATGATGAATGTAGGTCTGATTTCATCCCAAGATAATCGTGCTAGAGCTTCTTCAATTATTCACCAAAACTGATCACCCTTCTTTGTGTACCACTGAGAAACTTGCTACTCTACTACCCGCATTCTTCCAGCAACAGAACAATTTCTATGGAGACAGCGAATCATTCGATTGACTGAAAACGATTGAAACATTTCAAAATCCTTATGTTCTTGTTAAGCAACAACAAGAACACAAAGATTCAATAAAGAACGAGAACATAACAACGCTCTTTGCTCAACAAGAATATAAAGAATTATTTGATTAATGCCAAAGTTAATAGAAAGTCGGTTATCAGAATTTCAAAATCTCTTTCAATAGGATGTATGTTTATCTGCTCAGTCACAGTAAAATTTCAGGTCTCTCAGAGCACTTCAGACCACTGAAAGTTTTTGCTTAACAACTTGGCTGTTGCAGATTTCCTCGCAAAAGAACAACTAACCACTGATGAGTTGTTTAGTGAACTGGTCTTATCCTAACTCAGCTTTTGCGGTTTCGAAAGTGGGAGGTGTGGCTTGGCGTAGTCGCACAAGATTGCTAGCTGTTCTCGATCTATCAATTTCAATCCCAGATATTGCAGCTCGTGGTGGATTTTATAGAGTATCCGATCCGACAATATTTTTTCGCATTGGTGATTTTGCATCCATCAAAGGAATTATAGCGGATAGATCCACCTGTCTAACAAGATCAAGACACAACAACCTTTAACTTGTTCAAAATTCGTTTCAAAGGGTGTTTATTCGTTCCAGTTCTGTCCAATGATTCCTTTATTGCCGCACATAATCTATTTTCAGTCGCATGACATAGTGCGACCAAGGAACGAATCGTTTTTGCTGTAGAATAATACCTAAAACGGAAGTCAGAACCTCATAATACCGAACTCTTTGCTCTTCTTTCAGTTTAAGCAGCATTAACTGTTGAGTTTTCCCCAAGTCGTTTCCCAGTTGATGTGCTCCGACACTGCTGTTCTATTCAAGCGTACATAGTTCGTTCAGAGATGATCAAAGAACTACTCTAATGAACACCTTTAACCAGTTGCTGTCGATGATAGTCTGCCATCCTCTTCATCTTAGAGGCTCTCATTTCCATAACGTAAATATGGAAAACAAAATGATATTATGCGACCACTAGCGATTTACCAGATAAGTTCGGTGCTACTTTTGCGAGGTGCTTCCACAAATTCATGCCCAGATTTAAAGTTCCATGAAAAATTGCTTGTTTTTTCCCACAAATTTTATTTTAGTGCCTTAAATTTCTCAAAAAATGGCATGAACGCAAAAATTTTAACACAAAACATGGGACAAAGCTGCGTTTTCCTAAAGTTGTCCAAGACATGGATAAAAGAATAAAGAATAAAGCTCTCGCCGTCGATAAATCCTTGAGGGAGACGCCATTCATTAGACTTCATTAAGCATCGTTTGGAGGTGATTGAATGCATATCTGGCCTTTACAATGACTCGAAGTGGCCTACCGATGTATCGAGCCAGTGCTGCTATCCTCCCAGACAAGTCTGGTACCAGTTTGCCGACCCCGGAGGTCTGGAAGGCTTGGTGGGCGATAGGCACAGGGATCGACTCCACGTGTGTGTGTTACAGGGCACCTCCGACCACTGCGCCACACGCGCCTTTAAGAAGTGAATACAGTGGAATAATATCTTATTGGTAGACAAAATGTGAAGGAATGAGAGAACACAATGACACCTCTTTCCTTAGTGACCTAATAGAGAGCGCTCTAAATTCTTTGTGCCTGTCAAAATTTCCTTCACTCACTAATTCCCACTTTAAAAAACAATAATCTGCGGAGTGTTAAAATAACGTCTCGATAAGGTAAAAATGGAGAACGAGGAAAGACAGTTTGTGCGGAAGAATGTCGTAACGAACAACGAGCTGATGACATGAGATAGGTGCTCAGCGCATTCGCCTCTTAGTCCACCTTTAGAAGATCTTCTCGAATTGAAAGAACAGAGATTTTCATTAGTTGGATAGGTGACCGGCGAAAACATAAAAATATCTGGTAGAATTCAAAAAATGGTAGTTTAATAAATTGATTTTAGAAGATGAAATTACACCTGGATTATCTTATTACATAGTCAGTAAGGTGGTACCCATGGTCGGTATCATGCAATAAACGTAGGTGTGGCTCACAATATTCAGCCAAGAAAAGAGAATAGAACTGAGTGAAAAACTCAAGTCTTTGAAATTCTTCGTGTTTGAAGTCGTGTTCATCGGAAGATGGTGCACTTGCTGAATAGGCGGACGATTTCCATGCAACACATTCTCAGCGGTGATGTGTCGAACAACGAGACAACGAAATCTTTAGCTTTTATTAGATCAGTCGGGTGGTCGTTGGGAAATCTGAACAAGCAAATGCTCGTCGTGAAAAAGAGGCAGTATAGGCCGATGGGCGGTGAGGACTGGCATCCGGGCGTGACGGAGCGCTGTTCGGAGCGACCGATGTCAACCAGATGAAGAACTTTGCATAAAAGCCCCTGAATGTTGATGGTGAAGATAAAACTGCTCCAGAACCATAAAGGTTGGATTCATCTATTTACTACTACTGGGGCTTTCCACTATAATTGGCTATTTACTTCCTCAATAGGTATGGAAGCTTAATTTATATATACAACAGGAACATTTTACTACTTCTGTGCGAATTTTCATCATAATAAAAAGGATAAAGGATAAAGCTCTTGGCGTTGATCAATTCCTGAAGTATGCTCCATGCGTTCACCTCCATTACGCATCGTTTGGAGGTGACTGAATGCATATCTGGCCTTTACAATGACTCACGGTGGCCTACCGATGTATCGAACCAGTGCTGCTTCGTCACAATACTCGCATTAATTCATACTAAAGCATAAGAATATTTAGCAACTGATAACATGTGCTTATCCTTTGCAGGTGATATTTCTTCTGCTCTTGATAGCCACAGATCAAAGGGTTAACTGTTCTGTTTTAAATAAGGCTCATCAGGTTTCCTACCTAACACCTCACTCTACTTTTTCAAACATTACGAAGCTGTTCGAAATGAATAGCAATTGCTTCGAAAGAACTACTGGGAATTTCTACTACAAGATACGTTTAGCGACTTCACCCGGTAATTTAGAGCAAATGTCAAGTTCACATCCTTCTAAATGATTGAGACATCCGTTCGTTGAGCCATTTAATGTTCTCCTACCTAGACGTACAGAGTGGTTTCCTTCCAGCCTTGACAACATAACGTGGATTTACGTCTCCAAGGACTTTTAGCTAATTAAAGCCAATGAAACCACTAGCGAAAAAGGAGTTCGACTGTCACCTCGAAATGTGGCTTAGTAAACAGCACACCTTCTTATGCACTGTTCTAATGTGCGTGGGTGGTTCTCCATATCTGTGACATAACAACTATAAATTAAGTAAATGTGGTGATTAAGAAAAAGTCGATTTTTTTATCAGTTTTGAATTTGCGATTTAAAAAAAGATATTCTAGTATGGCACTGTTGTGTGCCTGCTACTAGCGAGATTCTCATTCTAGAGGTCGAGAATTCAAGCATAAAACAGTGTTCAAGTAATAGGCTAACTGGTGAATATTGCAAAACTCTAGAAAAAATGTCCACAAATGCGATCTCTAAATGAAGCTGTACTTCATAATTCGTGAAGAAGAGAGTTAAGAACAAGGTCAACCAAATCATCATTAGCAAGTGTCAGAACCACCTCGGACAATGAATATTTGACGATGGATTCCTTACTAGCCTAGTGACCCTCATTAAAAAGTCACTCTCTTGTCTGAGAAAAATTTTCTTTCGTCTTTTAAAAAAGAATCTTTTACAGTTGTCCTTATTTATACTTGTTGGTAAATACGACTGAAGAAAACGGGCGAGCTCTCTACTTCGACCACTCATGCTTAGGTTAGCGGCTTCCAGGAACAGAATTGTTAGCACAACTGCATAAGTGAAAATGTTTTATGATGCTGGTTAGGTTTTTCCGCACCATTCGTTCCTAAAATTCGATGATACCGTAGTTGTCAACATCATAGTAAATGACGCTGTAAGGTATCCATTCTCCATGGCAATGCCCATGCACACGTCGTGACTATGATCCGTCAGAAAATTTCGGAACGCAGCTAAGATGTTTTATTGCCTCATTCTAAACAATAAAATCGTCAATAGGTGTTTACTTAATATTAGGAATATAAATAAGATGCGTAAATCTGTAAAGAAGGAAGACAAATATGACAATACATGAGCTGTAATGGACGCACATTAATATTTAGGAGTGGGAAAGAGGCCTGAAGGCAGAACTTGGAAAAGGATTGAATATGAGAACAGAAACAGCTCTACTCAGCATTTGACGATGCTTTCATAACTGCCCGAACAGTTTACAAGAAACGTCGCTACAAAATATACAGCCTTGTTCCGTGTGGTGATGTCGGAACGACGTCATAACTAGTTCGCCAACTCGTTCGCAACCACTTCTCGATGTTTCAACTGGATTATTACACAAGCTCAGAGAATCTAGACAACCAAAAACGCTTGGCGAAAAATTTTCTCGAAAACAGGACAACTATATATAGAAGTAGAAAACATCTGTGATTCTGAGTGCAAAAGAAACAAACTGGAATTCACCAACAAAAAACGAAGTCATGAGCAATCCAAAAAAGGCCATTTTGTTTAAAGTGTTCTTTTCAGACTTGATGTTGCCGTTTTCGCCAAAGCAGCAGCACTTGGAATCGCTTAAGAGATTTCGCGAAGATCCACTTGAGAGCATTCTTTCTATTTCCGGCCTTTTTGAAAACCCTCCCAGTAGTAGTCTTTCGAAAAAGCTCAACAGTCCAAAGAAAGCCCACCGAATGAACGTTTTCATAATTTTAGTGACAGGTTGTAAAGAGCAGGTAAATGGAAGGAAATCTGAACATGAATAAGGATCCTAGTGCGAGAATGAAATCTATTAGCTCGACTCAACAATACCGCTTTGGTTTTTATTCTACAATTTCAAGCAGCCGATACCTTTATGTTATTACCGTTTAGCAGTTCAAAGCGTAGATTTCACCCGACAGAACTCGTTCTTAACATAGACGATGAATCTGAAGATGGTCCGAATAACAATCGTGTGGTACAAAGTTAGCTTCAAAAGGAATGGAGAGGAGATCCATGAGGATAAACAGAGTCATTCGAAGAATTTAACTGAAGATCTGTGCACAACGGTTCATAAGCTCGCTTCACAAGACCAAGTTTTCGAACCCTTCAACTGATTACTGATAGCCAAAGGCACCGAAAAATTTCAAATCTGCACGAGAATGTTGAGGTGACATTTTGGTGCTCGATTGATGGGGCAGTGCCTTCATGAATCATTGCAGAACAACTGCAACGGAGAATGTCTGTCTGAGTGATTTTGACTAATCGAAAAGAAACGCCTGGAATTTTACTGTGCTAACCAGTATCTCATTAGTGAAGATGTAGAGCCTATAATGGTTTTCAAGAAATTAACTATTCTACACCACACTATGTGTAATTGAAGTTGATGCTTAAAAAGTGCTTTTACCTTTTAAACAGCTCTAAAATCGGAAGAAAAGCTGTGAAAAGAATGGACAGAGAAATGTCGCCTTTACCGAACACAAAGCCAAAAAAAGAGTAAATGAAGAAACTTTGTTGTTAGGGAAAGCATCTGGAAAAATTTGACTTTTTCATGAGTGGGAGGGAAATGAGCTTTTTTAGATAAATGCGACTTCAAAGCCTTTTTAGTGTACAATCTGAAGGAGGCGAAAAGTTGCTCTAAACTAGATGTTGAAGTTCTTCACAGAATGTGCTTAGCGACTCGGCACATGAACTGCTAAAGTATTCTATAGAAACAAAGATCCACACTACGTTTGTATCGTTTGAATAAAGTTCGTTGGTTCCATGAGTGCTCTTCGTGAGAAAACGGCAGTCAGCGGAGTATAATCCTGAACGGCGGGGAGGTTAGTGGTAAGAGAGAACTGCAAGTAACATAGTAAATTGTCAGCAATTATCTGTTAGAATGATATCAGTTCAAAGAAAAGAACCTTTGCTCAGCAACTGTCAGCTCACCAATATTCTTCAAATTTTGTGTCAGCAAGATACTAGGCATCGTTAGCGAAACTTTTGAAAACACATTCCATGCTCCCAACAAGGTAGGTATGATGAGCCATTATACTTAAAACGTAGGAGGAACGCTCTTTTGGATATGTTTGCTATTAATCGTGACTCCAAGGACATTTCTCGTAGAGAGATTTCAAGCCGTTAGTCACGAGGCAACTTGGCGCGTCTCCAGCTTGCGGATAGAGAGTTAATCGTGGGTCAAAAGCAATTTTTGCTTCTTTGAGAGGTAGGCGGATTCAGGGAATGGACTACCTGTTTTTGCTGCGCCGTTGTGGCGCGCACCTTCTCTGTTTATGAGGTTCTATCCATGCGTGCTTGTGTGGGTGTCTTCTCGTTCATGCGAACTGTATTTTACGAGCCAATTCAGCCAAATATCTGAGATCAAGTAACAGGGAAGTATTTGGGAAAGGTTAGGAGTGGCCTCGAACAAATGAACTCTTCCTCCGTCTACTCTGTGAGAGACTGGCAAACTACCCGTGAGTATACCCACCCCCCACGTTCAAGCAAGCCACAGCAAGCTATACGTGGGTATCAAGAAGCTAAACAGAGTAAAGCAAGTGAGGCACATTCCGCCCACCACGAAGGAGTCTCCGATGCGGCAGCGTTAGATAGAGCGAGTACGAAGAGGGTGCTAAAACTTCAGGGTTATTCTGGGCTATCTGAATCACAAATAACTGAACTAACGATCTGTACCTATATTGCACACTCACTTACATCTGATGGCTCAATAAAGGAGTTAATCATGCAGGCAAGGAGGATAAGGTACGATGTCATCGAGATGGAAAAAACTGGAAAACGTCAGTCACTCAATTCCATCTACAACACCGCAAAAGAATTGTTCCTTCGAACACCCGACAATAGAGGAGTTGGCGATGTCGGCGGCGTCGGCGTTTTCGTCAATACGAGTTTGTCCATGAACATCGATTCATTCGAATAACTTACAACCCGAATCAGACGTTTACGATTAAAAAGACGTGGAGCAATTCTGGCTTTGTAATCTTCGCCGTTTACGCGCAGACATCAAAGTACGACGAAGAAGAAGTCGAAGTGTCCTATATGGACTTGGAGAAGTTCTACAGAGAAGAGCATACATTCTTCAGCGTCATCACTGGAGATTTTAACGCCAAGATTGGACCAAGAAGAACGTCTGAAGAGGGTCACATTGGAACCTAAGGATTAGAATGGAACCAACAAGGCGAACGGCTGACTGAGCTTATCATGACGAATAAGACCATAATCGCAATTTCAAGAGCTCCACTATCAACATTGAACATAAGAGTCTCCCAATGGAGAGCGCCATAACGAAATAGACGATATAGTAAATCGAAAGTTTTGCTTAACCGATGTCGCTGTTGTCCCAAAATTCTACACAGGATCAGACCACCGTCTCCTTCGTGCAAGATTCCATTTCTTGCGGAAAGGAGAAAAAGCCGCTGCATTCAGAAAACGAAATCACAAAACCACCATGAACTAGGATCTAATCAGTTCATTAATCAGCTTTAGGGAAGATGCCATTTTTGATAACATCGACAAGGAAAATAATTGGCTCACTTAACATGTTCACGAAGCAGAGAGTTTGAAGGCCATCAAAATGCGTCCATTTCCAGAAACACTCGAGTTGATATACCAGCGTGGAAAAGCACGAACTACGGGCAATGGATGCTTCACGTCCGAACTTGTAAAACAATTCAGACAAGCGATAAAAGAAGAACTTAAAGAGAGAAGAGCAGCAATAATGGTCGAAGCTGCAGAGGTTGGGAAAAGCATTCGCAAAACCCACCGAAGCTCCACCCATTACAAGACCGAGATGATTCGTGAGCTACGTGTGGGCCAGTCCCGCACGTAACATCACGGTGAGTGGCCTTTCTGTTCAATATGGCGTCTATTTGAAAGTTTAATCTTCATTAATACTTTAACCTTCTTTTCCACCGGATAATAAAAAGTATTCTAACATAAAGTACTTCCAGGCTCTGAGGAAGGCGAAGTCGCCGAAACGTCAGCCATCGTTCAATAACATCAAAAACAACGACAACGAAGATCTCTACCAACCTCGCGTCGGCTTAAGAAGATCAGTTTATAAGATCACATAAATAAATATATCAACTATCTATGCCGAGGTTCATAGAAAGTCGGTCTTTCGAATTATTACGAGATGATTGGACTCCGACACCCAGAAGGAACAGTTACAGCGCCCAGAAAGGCAATGGATAAAATTATTCACGAATACTGCTCAGATCTCTTCGATAGCCACGTCCACCTTCTGTGATATGAAATAAAAGAGGATGGATATGTCGTACCACCGGTTCTCCCTTCCAAAATCCGACATATTATTTCTTCGGTGAAACACCGAACACCAGGTCTCTACAGGATAAGATCTGAATACTTGGAACAGCTTCCGCCAGTCCTCGTAAACACAAGCCGGGCTATTCGCATGTTTCCTGTCTAAATCCAAGGTCCCTACGCAATGAAAGACTGGCAAGACCGTGCTATTGTTCAAGAAGGGTGATCTCCACAATATCGGTAACTACCGTTTAATCTCCTCTCTGTCTTCTGCAAACTTTTCACTCAAGTCATTCCAAACAGGATTCACAAAACATTGGACGAAGGACAGCCACATGAGCAAGCAGGGTTTCGAGAATAATTCGGTACGATGGACTACTTCCACGCGATGACAAGACTTATTGAAGTACAAAAGTGCAGACAGAAGTATGAAGCACCACGAGAGTACAAAAGACCTCTCTGTCTCTTCACCATCGTTTTAAGGAAAATTTTTTGACTCACTTGACACAGAAGCAGTCATGGAAGGCCTAAACAAACAACCAGGGAATCTGTGCTTTGTATGTAAAGATTCTTCGTAAGCTATATAAAAGTTTTATAATAAGGAGAGCACCAAAAGAAGAGTTAGGTAAGGCGATACCATTTCACCAAATTTCTTTACCGCCACACACCTCAACGTCATGTGAACACTGGAACAGTACAAAATGCTAGTGAAAATCGATGGTAAGCAGTTACACCACCTTCGTTTTGCTGATGACATCGTCCTTATAACACTAAACATTAGCCAAGCGGAA
Organism: Angiostrongylus costaricensis; assembly: GCA_900624975.1. Lineage (NCBI taxonomy): Eukaryota > Metazoa > Nematoda > Chromadorea > Rhabditida > Metastrongylidae > Angiostrongylus > Angiostrongylus costaricensis. The sequence goes on from UYYA01004910.1 coordinate 41,582, forward strand.
TGTATGCTTGCCGACTTTGATAAATCCTGTGGAAAGATTGGTCTTCATCTAAATCTCACAGAAACGATGTTCATGAGGGACGGATTGGTTACGTGTAGCTCATGCACGTTCAACAGAATGAATATCTCCGAGTGCTCCAGTTACGTCTATGTAGGGTGGAAAATCAACAGGATGAGGGACTTAGTTCCAGAGTTGAGCAGGAGAAAGCGAGCCACTTGGGGAGCGTTCAAGCGCATCGAGAGTGTAGTGAGGGGAACAAAGAACACCCGACCCGTGCTCACCTTTTCGTCTCCGCGACTCTTCCTGCCTTAACGTATATGTAAAAAACCAGGTCTCTGCGTAAGCAACATGAAAAATCACTCAGCGTTATAAAACGCGAAATCTAAAGGGGGATACTAGGGGTACTTCCTGTCACATAATTGAGAGAAGGGAACCGAAGCTCCAATATACGTCAACGATCAAAAATCAAAGATGCCGTTCTATCCGCCAAACTGTCGGTTTGCCGCACATATAATGCGTATGAACGACAACCGATGAGCAAGAACGAGAGTTACTAGAATCCTCGGGATGTCTAATGTACGGCAAGAAGACCATCGATCCGACGGTCAGAGTTCTTCACGAAAATCGTAGAGGAAAGATATGATAAATATGATGCTGAAAGAGTCGCTAAAGCGAGCGGAACCCACTGGGCTACTCCTGTCCGCTACAGGTAAAAGTGGAAGATTTGCTTGCTCACCCTTGAGTCATTTGATAATCAACGGAATGACAGGTGACATCTGACTACTTTTGACTGAAATTGCATGGGCATGAAACTTAGCTTATCAAACTATTTTTGTAACACAATGGCCAGCGGCCCGTGTAGCGTCGTGGTCATAGCTGTTTCACAGAACACACGTGACTGTTTGTTCGATCCTAGCTCCTGGCCAATTATGCTTTCCATTTTCTAGGAGTAGGCAAATAGGTGTGTACTCGTCTGGGAGGATAGCAGCAGTAAGTGAGCTACCGCAAGTTATTGTGTTTGAAATATGCATTCAATCACACCCCTCACGATGTTAGATAAAGTCGAATGCATAGCACATTCCTCAAGGACTAATGAATGACGCACGTTTTATCCTTTATCCTAGCACTGTGGTTACTGCCTGGCTATTACTCAGATGTTGATCTACAAAGTACAACCGGGAATCAAGTTCCACACATTTGTTTGCAGATCGCTAAAAATTGTAGATTCATGAACGTTATCCCCTTCTATTTCCTATGTTCACGATATGGTGTCTTAAACCTCTTGTGAGGCGCCGAACCGCGACGTGTGACACTGGATATCGGATTGTGAAATATAGCAGGTGGTTCACCCCCTCCTCCTCCTCTCCCTCCTCCTCGAGACTGCCACTCAAAATGAGAGAGACTAAGACATTCTTTATCGAAAAATCAACTAAGAACAAGCCTATCGCGACTGAGCACGACGAGCTGTTATCAGTGGCCACTTGACACAGCGAAAATAAAACGCGTTGTACAAAAAATCCGATGCTACTTGAACGAACATCTCTAACTGAACGGCTCGAGTGCACGGTGCACGATGGAGAAGAATTGAGAGTTTCTGGTGTACATTCGAGTTGCTCGTTGGTTAACTTCTTTGGAAATGACCAATGGTACATCTAGTAAGGTGAACTGTGAAGCTTTTCTACATCCTACCATATTCCTTAGCATACATTCCTTTACACAAGTTACCTTTGTCTGACAACCTACGGCGATGGGATACAGAAAAAAGCACACACTGAATAATAACTAATAGTAAGCAACATATAGAACATAGCTTCAGCTTTGTAAACAAAGATTGTTGGTGTTACCATTTACTGCCAGCAAGGATATAACGATAAACTCAAGAAGATAAATCAATCTAAACATGATAACTTTCGTACGCTCGTTAGAATGCTACCATAGAACTGAGAAGTCCTTAAGGACTGTACTAGTCACTTTATATCTTTTATAGAAGGAAGTAACACCACCTTTTACTAGTTCTTTCAGCGATATCTCGAATGGACCTGGAAAATATTCACGGATCCTACTAACGTGTCAAAAATAACGGTGAACAAATTCCTACGAACCAACTGCTTGTTCTCATAGCATCGTTAATCCAGCTGTCAGCTAGTTGTATTTTGTTTAAAGTGGTTAGCTTTTGCAATTATGAGACATCTCATCTGTTTTTGTGCCTCCTCTTTCAATACAGTGAACACAGTTCTGTTGTGAATGAGTCCTACACTAAATAGTGTGTTTAATACTTTGCGCTACGAATGAATTTTTCCTGAGATAATTCTCAATACGAAGGAAGAGAGATGTTTTAGAAAACTTTTACATCGGCCTTTTCAGGTTTCATACGGAACATTTAATAAAATTGAAGACGAGTGCATTGATAGATAAAAATGGGGAGTTAAGAACATAAAAACTCCTAGTAGTTTGGCGATATTCCTGTTATTCCTGCAAGAGTGACAAGACCGTTTACTACCAAGTCATAGCTGGAGCAGTCCAGAGACCATAGCCGAGCGCTCAGCTCAGACAGTGAACTCTTAGTGCACATGCTGCCCTCAATAACAATCATGAAGAACAACGTCCTTGGTACCGAACCATATCGTCGGAATGCTATGCACATAATTACTGGATGAATTGCGATAGTGAATGGACTACATTTTCCTTATCCATGCTGACCGATGACAAAGGCGTTCAAGCTACAAAGAAAGGTTAATCCTTAACAGAGTTATGTTAAAAAGTAAAAGCCTTCTTTGTTCTGCATGGTAGATATGGTATTAGAGATTAAGCGCGCTAAAATACTTAAAAGCGAGTTCAAGATAAGCTGAATTCAACATGACTCTTCACTTCCTAAATCATAACATTAAAAACTCCACATCACTCCAAGATTAACACCTTAGTTTAATTGATAGGCGCATGTGAGACTTCATAAAACTTTGCTATGTCTGACGACGCCATCTTTCCTCACAACTGCAGTGATACCAGATGAGTAGAGCACCGCACGAATGAAGTGACTCTATTCGACAGTCTGCCAGGATACGGGACAATGCCTGGTCTATTGTCATCCAGCATTATCTATATTCGTGATGGCATCCCACATAGCTGATATATCATAAAGCAATAAATAACTTTCATTTGACTTCGGTACGATTCGAATCAGTGCGGATCTGATGAGGGCGGTAGTTTTGATGAGTCAGCCTCAATAAAGTTTTACAACAGAGCCCATGTGCGCTTGTCAAGAAACCAAGAATTCGATTGCCAATGCCTAGGCTAAAATGAAAGTTGGCATTGACAGTACTAGAAGACCACATAAAGTTTAACACACAGGTAACGGCATCTACTTCCTAGCTGCCCACGCGATGAGATATATGTGATTCATGCTTTCCCAAGTGCCTACCTAGCATCCGACCTTGCCTATTTTTGTTTTGAATTCTCGTGTTCAAATCTACTTTTTGCGTTTCTAATTGGTGTATTCTGCTTTTCTCCCATACCCCACCTCTCCTCTATAATTTCTTTTGCAACTGATCATGCTTTTGGAACATGTTAAACACTTGCTTGTGGTTCAGAGCTCATCCACCAACTCGTTACATCACATATATTTCGGTCTTTTCTATGCTTCTTATATCCACTGAGCCGTACTGGGTTTGGATCACCACGAGAATTAAGAATGAGATAAAAAGTTATTGGCCAGAAATAGAATTGTGTAGGCTTGAACCGCATTGGTGGCAGGCACTTTGTACCTCATTTTCGACTGACTTCTCATAGAGAGCAATCCCATGGAAACTCTTCTGCTACCCGTCGACAAATAATTCGAGATATATCAGAAAAAGAACTAGAGGGTATGAGAAAAAATACGCTATGCGAGCCGGTAGTTGTTGAAGAGATGAAAACATCCGATGGTTCGTGCACCCTAGCCATCATTTAAGATCAACCATCCATTTTCCAAGATTTTCATCTTTTCTATATGGTAAAAACAATTAGTCTTTCACCTAGCCATATCTCTGTTACGCATTGAGGGTCGCCTTCACAGAATTTCGTTTCCACACATAACGTACTATAAGTATACCGTTCACAGTGATTGCAGTAGGAAGGAAACCCACAAGTGTAAAAGAAATAAAATATTTATCGGCATATTTCGAAACCGACCTTCCCTAAACCTCGGTGTGACTAATCAATATGTATTCTTTCTTGATAAGCTTGCACGAGGTTGATAAATATATTTATTTTCGGCTAACGTTTCGACGTCTTCGTCT
>UYYA01004911.1:0-53886 GCA_900624975.1 Angiostrongylus costaricensis
ACTAACGCGCTATTGTCCTTTCCGGGGAGTGGCGCACTTCACCACCACACCATTCGGGTCCTTCGTTTTGCCTGTCTATTTCGCAACATACTCTGCCATTAAAAAGAAAAAAGCAGTAAATAAAAGGGTTAAGATTGTGATTATAACTAAGCCTCAGCTTAACTGGGTTCAATGCCGATTTGGGCTCCCCAGATCAATCGCGTTGACTGCTGATTGTGGGTGGTTGCTGATGGCAAAAGATCAATAGAACTAGCTGAGAGACAGGCAAAACGAAGAACCCGGATGGTGTGGTGGTGAAGTGCGCTACTCCCCGGAAAGGACAATAGAGCGTTCGTTCCCTACCGCATGCATCTGCAGTCCGGAGTTTTGCAAATATCTCAGCCTTATATATCAGCTGTCATTGTTTTTTTTTGAAATTTCAGAAGCTTAAACTTCATTAGCAGTTTTTTGGAAGTGCTAAATCCAAACATATATAAGCCTTAGAGAAACATTGTATAAAAGCCATATACGCGATTAATGGTATAGAACAAAGTCTTAGTCTGAAGTCTGTAAGTCTGAACAAGTCTCTTTTAAGGATCCATAAAATTTTGAACAGCTGAAATACTCTAGTGATAGAAAAATCAACGCCAGCTGCCGAAGACCACCTTCACCAGGAATGGTTTTGTGTAGTATGCCTTGTTGTTTAATTGGGCTCATTTAAGTGAGTTTTAGCGAATGAATAACGGATCTTCTAAAACATGCCGTATTGAACCTGTTTACTAATTATTTACTTCTAGCTCGAAGAAAGAGGCAAAAAATGGATTTTCTCTATATGGTCTATATTTTCACCTTGTGAGATTTGTCGAAGTGTTGAACCTTCTCAACAGAGGTCTATTCGGCTTAGCTTTGAGGTAGTTTGGGGGCCTTGTAATCCTAGCTTTCTTCTTCTGAAAGAGGGGCCCATGTTCTGGTTTTCTTCATATACGAATTTGGCTTTTTCTTCTTGGATTTTTCAAGAGTTCCTTCCAATTCACGAACGCATCGAATTTTCACACGGAAAGTGAGCCAGCTGACCTAGTAGAGAATAATGACATTATAACGATGCAAAGAAGCAACATGTGCCCTGTTTCTCAGAATGTGATAAACGGATAGCGAGTCGTAGTGTTAGGCGAATTTCTCTTTCCTACAAAGAATGATTTCACGAAGTGCTATGCCCATAACAGGAGCGCACTAAAGCGACTTCCGGTGAGTGCTTTTTCTCATTCAAAAGTTTCTTATTTCGACATTCTCAGTAATTCTCTTATTAGAAACTATGATACTGTAGTAAAACACGCGCAGAGCGGCAAATAGTCTTATGAATTGATTTGGTTTCTGAATATTTCAAATGACGTCTTACACAGTATGAGACTAGTAATCGCTTGTCTCCAAATGATACTCTATAGATGTATATTCGCTGTTATTTTGAGTTAGTTACGGCAGTATCTTGCTGATTCGGCTTCTACATCGTCCTTGAGCGATCGGTTACTTTTACACTCCTACTTTCGTTTCTGACTTCTGTTTCAACATTTCTCCGAATCAACAAGTAGGAAGACCGAGCGAAGGATTCGTCGCCGAAAACAGATCTCCCTCTGATCCATATCGTAGTGAAGTCCTGGATACGCCCTTGCAATGCTAAGTCAGGACTCCACGAAGAACCAAGTTGTACGACCAGCAATAGGCCAGCCTCAGCACCACACACACCGGGTGTTCGCGTCTATGACGTCAGGCAGCGAGGCGACCGGTGAGAGGCCAGAAAATCTCGGGTTACGAAGGATGTCATTGGAAACGGATCTGACGAACACACGCACGAAACATCATGGAGCTTGTTTCTTACTATGCATATATAATGCCAGAACACTCTTCACAGACGCCGATCTTTACGTCCTTCTTGTAGCCGCAGGTCAATCGCCAATTAAACAACGGGACCTTCATGATCCGTGGAGAAAAGGTCCCGTCACGAAATGTCGGCGGCATAGGCTTTGCGTCCACCCGCCCATTGTCCCTCTCGTCGACTCATACTTGATCCTTTCCTCTCGCATAGCCGCCCTCCGTCTTCAACTGTCGCATCATAAAAAGATCGCTATCATCAACTGCTAATCACCGACCGACGCAGCTGATGAGTACGAATTAAATGCGTTTTACTATCAGTTGGAGGAAGTCAACCGCAATGGTAAAGCATATCGTAAACTTGTTGTCGGAGACCTCATCTCCAGAACAAGAAAGGCCAGCAAGAGCGAATCCAGGATCGCAAATTTTGGATTAGAAGATAGAAATGGGAATGGGAACCGTCTCGCAGAACTTCTGCCAGCAGCACGTCTCTTCCATGGAAACTCGTTTTTCTAGAAGAAAGAAAGCCGTCGCTGGACATGGGGTCTCCCAACGGCATAACTCATGCGGAGATCGACCACTTTCTGACAAACAAAAGATGGTGCCTACTTGACACATCGGTAGTCCTGCCATTCTGTACTGGTTCGATCACCGCCTTCTTCGCGCGAAGATTCGATTCAGTCGCAAGTTGGAAAAGAACTCTCTTCATTGACCACGAGGAAATAGTCGAGCTGCATACGACGAGAACATTCTGAATGAAGGCCTATCCAAACGTAAATGGCAGATTAAAGAAGACCCAGCCGATGACCGCGAACTGCTTGTGGAAGGACTGAAAAGGTGTGCCAAATTTGCCTCAGTTCCTCAAGCAAGAAGATCGGATCGTATCTCCATTACTATTAAGGAGTTGCTCGAAAAAAGAAGGAAACTGAAACTTGATGCTACTGCAATACGTTTAACATGGCTAGTAATAAATACCGGCTGCAGAAGAGCTTTGCAGGAAGATCTACAACGGTACAAGCAGAACAAACTACTAGAAGCAGCAGAGAAAAGAAGCAGTCCGAAAAATGCCGTCGGAAATTGTGTGATTATAATGTTCTGCTGTCACCCTTAATGAACTAAAATGGGATAGTCAAAGCTTCCCGCCATAACATGGAATTAATAACGGAAACGTTCTACACCAGCCTTTAAAGAAACCGCCTGGAATTCTCCCATCGGAGGCTCGAGTTGCGATAAAAAGCATGAAAAGAGGCACAGCTCCAGGACCCGATATTATCACTGTCGATTTCCTTAGAGCAGGAGACCACAGTTTACATATAGTTCTCGCAAATCATAAGACAGATCACCTTCAGAAGAAAAAAATCCCAGACCAGTGAAGGACTTCGAGCACGGTCATCGTGCCCAAGAAAGGAGACCGAAAGGATCTTCTTAACTATCGCCCCATATACTTGTTAAGTGTACTCTACAAGCTCTTCACAAAGATTATCCTCTCGCGTATATCAAGGACATTGGATAAGGCGCAACCAGTCGAGCAAGCAGGATTTCAAAAAGGATTTTGCTGCATGTACATACCACATCCAAACAGTGTCCAGGGTCAACGAAGTTTGTCGGGAATACCACTTGCCTCTAGTCCTAACCTTTGTCGACTATGAATAAGCGTTTGAGAGTGTCGAAACGAATGCAGTCCTATCAGCGCTCGTCGACCAAGGAGTGGACCCATCCTACACAAGAACTCTGTCCGACTGTTATCGGAACTGCACTGCGAAAATACAGGTTTCCCACCGACCTCTTACCATATCCATAGAAAAGGGGTTCAACAGGACGACACAATATCGCCAAGCCTGTTTAGTACTGCACTGCAGTGGATAGTGAAGTCACTCGATTGGGATGAGAAAGGCACACGTACTGATGGAAAATTCCTGTCAAACCTTCGTTTTGCCGACGATATTGTCATCTTCTTAAAAAGTACTAGCGAAGCAGAGATGATAATCAACGAGCTCAACGAAGCAGGGGAAAAGATCGGACTTCGTATAAATCGAAAGAAGATCCAGTTCATGAAAGCCCATGGTGCGAAGGCGAAAAATTGAATTGATGGCTATTTCATTGTAAAGACCATTTCTTACGTTAACCTTGGGTGATCAATGAACATGGAAAACAACATGAAGGAGGAACTAGACAGAAGCAGGAGAGCAGCTTGGGCCGCATTCGGGTCTCACAAAGAAGCCACCGACCAGCTGAAGGACCCAAAAATCCGCGCTCATCTCTTTAATTCTACGGTCCCCCAGCTCTCTGTTATGCTGCAGAGACGAGGGTTGATACTTCAACTACCTCAAAAATGCTTCGCAGTACTCACACAGCGTTCGAGCGATATCTTCTGAAATAAAATCGGCACTCTCAATATGTAGCCGGAATGCGCTGCTGTGACCTTCGAAATCTGTCACATCTTCGAGATTCAAGATAATATACATCGACAGCGAAGCATAGATGAGCCGGTCACATAATGAGAACAGCCTACAACAGATGGACGAAAGGAACAGTAGAGTGGAGTCCAAGAGAATGCAAACGTCCTCTTGGAGGATCGCCTTGGGATGTTGGGCGGACATGTTCGTAATCATAGTTAATCATCTTTATCAGGCAGCTGCAGTTTTTTTACAGATCACGGTATGAGACTCGCATGCGATGCCATGCTCGAACAAGACCACCCACCATGGACTACGATTGCAAGAGAAGGGAACGAATGGCATATGTGCTGGGGTCCGCACAACTCATGAAGGCGAACCATCCAAGTATCCAACTAAGTAAATACTTTGCACATTTTTTCATCGAATAATTAAAGTATTCTTATATAAAATACGTCCAAACTCTGAGGAAGGCGAAATCGCAAAAACGTCAGCCGTCGACCAACAACACCAACAACAACGACAACGACAATGAAGACTTATACCAACCTCGCATCAGCTGGACAAGATCAGTTTATAAGATCATATAAATAAATATGTCAACGTGGTTAAAGCACGTGAAGAGGTAGTCGCTTTATTCCTAGAAAGTGTAATGAGGCAAATAACCTTCTCTAAGTCGATAAAATGAAGCAGACAAACGTTGCTGATAAGCCGCTCTAAACAAAATGTAGCTCTTCAGACTTTACACCTTGTATTGCATTCTTTCAGCGTTAATGTTAATATTTTCAAAAAAGTTCATATCTTAAATTGTGGTAACAGTGATTCTGTCTTTTCACACTCCCTACAGATTTAGTGCCTCATCACCTAAAAAAGGAATGTTTTTTGTGCCGGACGGTGATGCCCAACAGTAAATTTATTCTTCCGAAAGTTGCCATAGCTGGTGAGTTGGACATTTTTATCCAAAAGCCTGACGAACAGTAGACATATCCCAAAAATTATTGCCATCCTGAGCGAGTTGAGTTACACAGCATAAGACGTCGTAGCCACTCAAGTTGACCAACGTTATTAGGAGGATTCGACGTCCTATTACAATCATCTTGGAACCCTAGAAAAAGTCTTTCCAGACCAGCGGCATACTAGTCAAGCAAAATCATGCTGAATCTCTCACAATTTTTTGTGGAGACAGGTCATGAAAGATTCCATAACAGTGCATTACTATGCACGACAAAACGTTTGATTTAGAAAAAAACACTTTTCCGACACGTTTCTTGGGGTCCTACCTACCTTTGGGCTCGCGTCGACAATCTCCACGAGGACATGCGATGTCCACTGGTCGTTTAACTTACCCTTTGACTTCAAGCGTGCTCGAGGGTGTAGTCGATGCCGCTTCATAATCGGGCTTCGCGAGGCGTTCTGAATAAACAGAGCTTTACAAGAATAAGAGAATTATTAAATAGAAAGGTCAATAATTTTTTTTGCTAGAAGTACTTCCACAAATTTTACAAGCCTATAATTTTGAAAATGGACTTCGATTTAATCTCTAACTGAACAATCAATAATATTTCGATGTATTCGTGAGCTTATACAAGGTTGTTATAAAACTTTTAGTTGGCTGAAGTTTCGACGTCTTCGTCTTCTTTAGAGCCGTTGATCAAATTCTGTGGTTCACAGTCGTCAAGCTACGCTACGTGGATCTTCGCCGTCATATCTATTTTGGTCTTCAAGAGTGGAGAATCGCACGAATGAAATTACCTCACTCAACGGTGACGTTTAATGCTGTCGTTGATTGACTTATTTTCCGTCCATAGTGATTACTTTTCCAAGGAACAATCTACAGTACAGCAGCTGGTATTATCACAATTGCTTACTGTTTCGCATCCCATTTACAAGTTCAAATCGATTTTCGCAATTCCCAATAAATAAGATGAAAATGAAAGAACCACAAGAAAACTCAAAGTCAGCGACAGTATCACCCTGGCAGATTTATGATATCGACGTTGTTTTCTCTTTGCAATCTCAACGGTGTCAGACGTAACGATATAAATATCAATAGAAATTTTACTGTCTTCAGGCTTCTTGCATAAAAAGCAAGCTTGGTCAAATTCCATGAAGCCTTAGGAAAAGAGACACGCTACTTACCCTCTCTTTTCACCTGTTGATCGGAGTAAGTAGAGTGTTCTCACAATAAAAGAAATTACCTTACTTTATAAGGTCCTTAATACGCCAGTCCCAAGATCGATTTCCTGTTAGCTTCGGAACTAATCGATAATTTACTGTTTTTTTCGATAAGCAAGTACTAATTTATGTGTTAACTCTTATCTGCTAAGGCTGTGAAGGTGTTTGGCAGTGTTGATCGCATGTCAATTTCACCATTTCAGGCTCTGAAGAAGACCAAACCGCCGATACGTCAGCTATTCCAAAATTCCCTAATAAATTTCAGAATACCAACTCCGTGTTTGCTTATCGAAGAAAAACAGTGAATTTGAGAGTTTTCGGAGAATTTTAGTCTCTTAAAGCGTTGCTTTTTCTTAAGGAAGTGAATTTAAGATCTGGTATATTTCTGACGAACCACTAGCTTCGTTGGGGAAGAATGATAGTTCCAATGCCCGTTGCGCAACCATAGCCGTGGTGATGGCAATGTCATTTGTCTAAATATCATATTTTTCAAGAACAAAATAGGTAAAAATGAATCAAAGATGCAAAATGAAGCTCACTGGAACAGCACTATGGGAATGAATTTTGTTTGCAACAAACAAAAAATTAGAATATGACAGAATAAACAAGACCTATTAAGTTAAAAGATACAAAAAAGGATAAAGGATAAAATGTCCCGCATTCACCAATCCCTCAGTGATACAGTATCCAATCGCCTCCGTTCAGAAACACTGAACGCATACCTTTCCAATACAGTGACTTGTAGGTATCTACCAAAGGATTATTCTGAGTACGGAATTAGATTTCGTCGTCCTAATGGTGTTACGCCTTTCCCGTGAAGGTAAGTGGACTATAGCTGGTTATTGAACCGTGAGATGAACAAGAAGAGATCAATTAAGCCAGACCACCTAAGTTGAAAAGGATCTTACAGCTCTCGTCTTGACGCTTAGCTAAGGTATCTCATCTCTATGAAAGAGTTCGGCAATTGCTTATATTTTTATTATATTTCAGCAAAAACAGTAGTAAAGAGGCTCATACCAAAGCTCTGATACTTTTCGTTACCCAGCGCCAGTAGGGCTTACTGGACAGCTATCGTACATAACAGAGACGAGTGGAAAGTTTATCAGTGCCAGCTCAATTTATTCCATTATTAGTAAAATAGATGATACTGATGACTTCGAAGTCTTGCTGTAGAACCCGTTGTCGATTCTTCTACCTTGTAGAGCTCAAACGATTTGTAAATCTATGAAAATAGATTTAAAAGTATTTTTTCGCTATTTTCCTTTCTTTTTCATAGGAATGAGCAGCTTTTTTAATCCGCCTATCGGTTACTTACAGCGGCGCGTGTAGCTCAGTGGTCGGAAGCGTCCTGCAATACACATGGGATCGATTCCCGCGCATTATAGGCTAACGCATCCCTTCGTCTCTTCGAAATCGGAAAATTGGACCCAGACTTGTTTGCGAGGATAGCAGCACTTGCTTGATACATCGGTAGATCACCGCCACTCATTGTGTAGGTCAGATATGCATTCAACCGCGATGCTTAATGAAGTCGAATGCATGGCGCATCCCGCAGAGAGAGGTCAACGTCGACAGCTTTACCTTTTATCCTCTATCAGCCAAAGTAGTTTTATTGAGGTAAAAACGACCTAACTTACTTTTCCACTTCTTACTTTAAATACTTTTCTATATATACATACTGTAATTTTTCCTTGAATCTAGTAGAAGTGGAAAATCAAGCAATTCTCGCTAAGAAATCAGATGATACCGTCTTCTTCTCTTCCAAGCCGAACCAGTTCTTGACAATCGACCGATATTTGGAGCTGAACACAAGATATACGAAAATCGACGACGCTGAATTCAACGAGATCAGAATATTACTGAGCTCCACGGAAAAGTCAAACATGTCCTGATTTTGCTCGAACGTTCCCGTTTTATTTTCCTGAAGCGGATTTATAGACAGTAAACAAGGAAACCACAAATGAATATTGAATGAAATCAGTAGAAATAAACAGTAAATGGACGAATTTTTCACGGAAAAAACGATTTTATTGCTTAAAAGGATGCAATCGATTTTATTGCTGAAAGCGACGCCGCTCAAATAGAGCGCATCATGTTCGTGGCTAAAGTATTCGATTTGAAATCGCTGGTATCTGCTGCAACTGACGTGCTTCGTACAATTCATTGATAATGAGGGCTGGAACGCCTGGTGAAGTGAAGTGCGATACGGTAACTTCACAAAATGGTTCGGGATGTCTTTCATCATATCGAATTCATCATTCATTAAAAACTCCTGAGTTCACTTTTGTATTTCAATTTGAAAAAGTCATTATCAATGCAAGTGGAAAAAACTTAATAACAAAATTCGTGTGCTAGCAGATGCTTTCCGGGTATTTCATTCAGAATATAAAGGCGACTTCTTCAAGTGTCACCAGCATTATCAGCTTATCTTACTTGATACTTGATACTCGAACGACCCGTGCTCACTGGTTGTGCGGGCCTCGGCATAATCACCACTTTGCGGAGATTTGCTGGTTAAGCCGTTGTGGTTCCCTCTGGAATTCCGAGGTCAGCCTGGCTAAAGTCTGCCCCAGGTCTTTACTACCACAGACAGTCGCAGCCCTTGTGGATCAGACGGATATTTACCACCATGCAAATTCAATTACCAGGAGGTGGCAGAATCTGGTATTGGTTTACTCTTAGCTAGGCTTCCTGATGGAAGCGCCGTACTCCTCAGCTTGGGAGATCCTGCCAGGGGATGAATCCACCGCTGTACATCGCAGTCCGACACCCAGAAACACCTAGCCACGATAAGGCGGTAAACCGCTGGGAGCTATCTGCTTATCACTGGAACTATATCGCTATCGGCTACTTTGTTCAAATCCTGAAAATGAAACCCAGTAGTTTTAGCTTACGAGAGTCTTTATAAATTCATCGATAGTTGACGATATTCATATATTTTCTGCTTTCCTTTTAAAAAATTTTGAGCTGGAGTGAAAAGAAAAGAAAAAACCAATTAGATGATTGTAAGCTGACTCGTAGTACTTTGAGTCGGTTTCTCACTTTTCTCAAATTAACATTGGAAAAGCGGATCAAACCGTAGGAGCTTTTTCTATTATTACATAACCTGACATCACATAATTTCACTGTGTGGATCGCACCACTTCTTATATTGGATTCGTTTTTTCGCATCCACCATACACACTCTTGCAACCTTTTTTGCGAGTGGGTTTGGCGGCTGTTTGAAGATTGTCGTCTTTTTTTATGAATTTCGTTGAATCTTCATCGACTAAAATGCCCTTGGCTTTCTGAGGTACCCGGAATAGAGTGTTACTACTTGGAATGCACGGAGTGATCTCGTCTCAGACAATACTGCTACCAATTTTCTGACTCCAGAGAGATGAAGAGCTTGGTCGCATGAGGGAGAGGGGAAGTGGGCTCGTATAATAAAGAATATCGGTATGGCTGCACTGTCCGCTGCTTAGGAGCTTTCAGATGCTTTGAGAAGCACAGAATTTCAAATACTTGCATAACTGAGGAAATACTCACCACTGTGATGGACATGGTTGGTTGTGTTGAATTCTGCTCAATATGAGCACGTGTATCACGAACAATTTCATAGATATTATTGCAAAAAGCGAGACTATTACAGAACAAAAATATAACAACAATTGCCAGTAACATAAGCGTGACACTACGGTCACGTACAGAACCACTCTTAGAATGCCCTGAACTACGTAGATGCCTGAAAACAGCTGTTTCAACCAAGAAAAAAAGAAACTCGTTGAATTTGAGGAAAAATTTTGTTAGCGTCTCTACCATCACTGCTGGTTCAATCATCTTGTTCTCAATCTCCGTCTCCACTGACGGGGCTCGCCAGTAGACGATAAAATATTCCTTTTTTTATTTGCGGGTACATTCGCTATTTTGCCGATGTCACAATGGAAAACGACTCATCGATTAATTTAGGAGCAATTTGAGAAACGAGAAAAGCGCTTAATTCCAGCTAATCGAATTTTGGGCGGATTTTGAAGCATTCAACACATTGAGGAGAATGCGCATTAGTTCCAGTGCATACGCTTGCCACAAAGTAGCTTCACCTTCCCACACCTCTCAGCTTCGAACTAACACATCTCACCTTATAGTGAACTTTACCAATTAAAATTGAAAAGCTTGGAGTCTACGGATGTGATCTAATAAGTCATAAGTTTACTATTCAGAAATAATGAAATTTTGACCTCATGAAGCTCAAAAATCATTTTTTCTGACCCGCCGACACACGCATTTTGAGGACGTTGTTTTCTCTCGTGAATGCCATTGAATGCTGTTCGAATTGATTCTCATTAAAATAGCCGAATAGCCACCACTAGAGGGTTCGTTCGTTCTCACCACTCACAGTCACCGTATTTTACAGTTCAACTTTCAGAAGCCGGATGGGCTGGAGGGTTTGGTCGAATTGGGCACGTTCGTATTCTGTGTTAATGCGTATATGGCACAAATGAACACTTTTGTCATTGAATTTACTAAAGGAGAAAGCTTACTTGAATCTTAGTCGAGCACACCTTCCGAAAATCTCTGACTGTTTTGCATTTTTGAGCAGTCCGAAGTTATGAATTATACGGCTGAAATAAAGACATTAGATTTGGAGAAAATCTGAACAGTATTATGTAAAAAATAGTCAGCAACTATGCGAGTCATTTATGGGCTACACATATCATAATTATTCCGCTTGTACACATTTCTACTTATAACATTTTATAAAAGTAAATTTATTCTGGTATATAAATGTAGTTTCCAGCGGTTTACCGTCTCATCGTGGCTGGGAGGTGTTTCTGGGTGTCGGACTGCAATGTACAGCGGGAGGATTCGTCCACCAGGTAGGGTCTCCCAAGATGAGAAGGGACCCGGCGTTTCCATCAGGAAGCCTAGCTAAGCGTAAACCAGTACCAAGATCCACCACCGTCCTGATATCAAAATCGCATGGTGGTAAATCTCCCTCTGTTCCACAAGAGGTGCGACTGCTCGTGGTGGTGAAGACCTAGGGCAGACTTTGGCTAGGCTGACCTCGGGATTCCAGGGACCACAACGGCTTGACCAGCAAATCTCCGATGAATGGTGATTATGCTGGGGCTCGCACAGCTAATGACAGGCCGTTCAAGTATCAAGTAAGTAGTAAATGTAACACTGCATGCATAACGCTGTGCTTCTTTATTATTCGCTGGATTTAAAAAAAAAATAAGGGTAAAGTTGAGTTTAATAAGAGTGCATTATCGTCAGTGTGCGTCAATACGTATTGAAAAAATGACGCTGGGAAAAAAAGAAACTACTTATTTCGTCGGACTAATTTTGTTAAAGCGCTTCACCATCATTTATCATTTACCATGAATAAAGGATAAAGCTTTCGGTGTTGGTCAATTCTTGATGGATGCGCCACGTATTCGACTTCATTAAGCACCGTTGAAGGTGATTGAATTCATATCTGGCCTTTACAATGACTCGCCGTGGCGTACCGATGTATCGACCAGTGCTGCTATCCTCCTAGACAAGTCTGGTACTAATGTACCGACCCCGTAGGGATGGAAGGCTTATGGGCCATGGGCGCGTGGGTCGATTCCACGTTTGTGTCGCAAGGCGCCTCCAACTACTACGCCACACGCGTCCTTAATTTCTAATATTCAAATAATTGTAAATAAAGTTTTATAACACCATTTTTGACAATTCGCTGCCGGATTTTTTCTTGTATGGTCTACAAAGTTTTCGTTGGAGGCATTCTTTGGGATAAACAGTTTTTAATAGGAAGGCAGTAATTTTACTCAGCGCCCTTCACTGCTTGGTACGACATATCCCAAGTGTCTATTAATGCCCACTACATCAGAAAAACTTGATCTTTGGCATACCACGAAATGTTGGAAAGAGGACTCAAGTCTGAAGCAAGTATCGGTTGGCAGAGATATCTAAACCAGTTAGAAGACTGTAAAAGGTCTAAAAATCCATGTGGAAACATTCCTTAAAAAGACGTAAATGTATGGATGCCATCACTACTTGAAACTTAGGACAGCGGAGCAAGTAAGAACAGCAATAATAAATAAGAATACTAGCAACAATAATTAAGAATAGTAAAGGCAATAATAGAGTTAGTCAAAAATTTTGCATCTCAAAAATATAGCAAACGCGTGCTGGAACAAAAAGTGTACTTTGTGTGAAGTTCGAGTTAGGTTGAAGCTTTTTTAAATTTTATTTTGCTTGACCCGTGTTCACGTCTACTTTGCTGTTCTCAACACTTTTCGCATTCGATTCGTTTTCTCGCATCCATCATCCATGAAGATCTTCCAACTTTTTACGTGTGGCTTCGACTGTTGCTTGAGGATTTTCATTTCATCTTGAATGTCGTAGAATGATGGTTGAGTCGATTCTCCCTGGAGTCCTGGGATAGCCGGGCTGGAGCCTTCCCGATTGGAATGCAGAAGTGGTTTTTTCTGGACAAGTCCAGCACCAAGCCCTCTTGACCTCCGAGAACGATGACGGGCTTGGTTAGCCTGGGCCAGCCGCGAGTCAACACCATGCTCCTGATGATCGGCATTACTACCACTGTGTTATCGTCCCCTTGAAGGTGAAATGCTCTAGAAAAATATAGTTCGAATGTGATATCTCACAATGATATTCTTTTCGATGTTCATTTCAGACAACATCCAGTATCCAGTCATAGATGCTATATACTTTTTAATGATTAAAATTTTGCTCTCGCAAACTTGGTATTGAACACTATTCGATGGTAAAATTAAGCCTAACATCATTAAATAAGCGTAAACTGTACTTAAGTTTTAAATGATGGAGTTTCGGCTCTTGGCTCGTTATGACGGTTTTTCTAATATCATATAAAACTTCGTTTCTAAATACGAAAAAAGATGTCGATGTGAAAGGCACCTCACGTAAGGTCTTTCACTAGTAAAGAGCACTTTCCGTCATACGAGGTGGTGCTATTATCTTTATGCACAAAAACCTGGTTATTTTAATAGACTCCTATTGTTCTTATAGACCACGAGTCATCACCGGTTTCATCTACACATCAACTAGGGTTAATATAAGCAATATATGTTATTATAGAGTAAACACCGATTAGTATGTGTGTGACTGACTTACGCTTGACTGTATCTGGTTGAAGAGAGACGATTTCGCATTCGTGTGCTTTGTTTCAGTGTGACAACAATACGCCAATTGACGATGATCAATGTGACGAATGGAATTACGAACATCAATAGCGTGTACAGAATACACTTTGTTATGATGTTGTAGATCTCGTTGGATTTCAAAGCCGTCAGTGTGATGCTTCTTAAAAAACTATATTAAAGTCGATGTGGAAGGCTGTTTACCTTGTTAGCACTGTTAAATTACGACTTTATATGTCGATTTGCATGACCAGTACTTCCTTTACATCATGTAATGTTTATTACTACGGTTTAGTTCAGGCGAAGTTGATTGGCTTGGAGAATTGGTTCCGGTCCCCTATAACCACGTATTGAAGGTTTTCTAATCTATGATGAAAAAAGCCAGGCTTTGACGGAACTTCATGCAATCGTGAAGTAGGGAGGGTATCTTTTTACACTTAAATTAGATTTGGAATCCGTATTCAAAAACTGTGATTTTTACTTATATCATGCATCATATTTGACACAGAAATACCTACCGTACTTTTTGATTGAACTCTGCCGAAAAGCACTCGGAAATGTCGAGTTCTAACCATGTGTGTATGTTAATCACGATGCTGATTATTATAGATCCTGAAAACATGAAATGCAGCTACTATTTTACTTCTTTACAAGAAATAGGTAATAAAAGAAGGCTAGTCGCCGTTATTTTTCCCTTTGTCCTTTTTTCCCGTTCTAAGCTTCGAGTTCGGGGCGCGCAGCCAGTGGTGGGAGGCGCCGCTGCGGCATACACGTGGAATCGATCCCAGCGCCCATGGCCCACCAAGCCTTCCATACCTCCGGGGTCTGCAAATTGGTACCAGACTTGTCTGGGAGGATAGCAGCACCGACTCAATACATTGGCAGGCCACCGCGAGTCACTGTAAAGGCTAGATGTGCATTCAACTACCTCCAAACGAATCTTAATGAAGTCGAATGAATAGCGCATACCTCAGAGATTGATCAACGCCGGGAAGCTCTACCCTTTATCCTTTTTAAGCTTAGACTTTGAGGATAAATAATTGATTCGATAGATCGTACGGTGCGCATGTCGTTGCACTGACAAAATATAGATCTCAACACTTTCATGTTGTCGCGAATGGAGTCAAATGCATGGTTCAAACCTCACGAATTTGATCAAAAGCATGCACTATAACCTTCGTTCGTCGAATAATAGATAGCAGCATGTATAAATTAGTAGCTGTCTTTCCTGCTTTTGCTTACCTATTTTTCAGTTGTACCTAATATTATAAACTTTTGTGAAAGGAAAAAAGGGATATCAAATGATAACAATATTAGGTTTCTAGAAATATTGTTGGCTCTATAGAGTATTGCAAATTAACAAAGGTGAGCACTAAAAAATTCATTCTTCATTCCAATGGTCGATAACAAAAAGCCCGTTTTGAAGGAATTGCTACAGAATGGTCTAGTGTCTAATAATATCTGAAGGGTTGTCCTACGTGTGGAACAGTGATGTGCACTAGTGGCTCATCCTCAGTGATGTCTTTCTAACTAAAGAGTTCGATATTTCTATTTGAAAGTCCAGCCGTGCAAGTGTAGAGGAAAAATGTATAACTGTGATCCCCGAGGGAATCAAAAGCGTCCTTGAAAGAAACTTATAGATAGATAGGCCGATATGTTGGCCGAATGCCAACTATACTCACCGTTGGAATGAAATTTCAAATCCTCGAATAGCAGCATAGCTCGCACGCACTTTTTCGCGTAGATATGGGTTGAAGATAAGGAAATGGATGAAAGCAAATATAAGATCTACACGGAAGGTGTTGACGGATCGCCTAAGGACCTGATTGCGTATGTAATTAATCGCCTAGGGACCTGATTGCGTAAGTAATTAATCGCCTAGGGACCTGATTGCGTAAGTAAGCTTTTCTAATTCAACACTTGCTATCTAGTATAGGTCAGAAACTCTTCAGAAAACCTACTCGACAAGGATTTTCTCAAGGATTTGGCTAATGAATTCATAGGGCAGCAGCTTTTTCGAATTGTAGATAAGAGTTCGTTCAAGAAAAGATAAGTTGTAGTTTTTTTTAAACTCACCTATGATGGCACACCTTACAGGTCCTCCACTAACCCATCGTTTTGCGCGGAAGGGGTGACATACGCCAACATATCTGAAGAGAATCTTACTAGTGAGAATGTTTCTGCTTGTTTAGAATGACTAATACTCCTACGCTTGATAACGATTGAAAACACCATCTTATGTTTCACGTTAGTCTGAGAAACTAATCTTTTCTTAATTTGCCAATAGAAAGGATAAAGGTTAAAGTTCTCGGCGTTGATCAGTCTCTGAAATGTGCGCCATGCATTCGATTTCCTTAAGCATCGTAGGGGGTGATTAAGTGCGCACATTTGGCCCTTACTAACTCGTGGTGGCCGACCGATGTATTGAGCCAGTGCTGCTATCCTTCCAGAGAAGTCTGGTACCAATTTGCCAACCCCAGAGGGATGGAAGGCTTGGTGAGCCTGGAACGTGGGTATCGGTCTCATGTGTATTTCAGGGCGCCTCTAACCACTACGCCACATGCCTTCTAATTTACCAGTAGAAGTTAGTAAGTATACGTGCACTCTATTTTGACACTTTTATAGCAGTAACGATGTTGTTAACATTGTGATATAATAGTGACAGCAATCTTGTGGTTGTATTTCGCTTAACACCCTACCATAAAAATAATGGAGGGCAGAAAACAAAAAGTAAACATTGCGAATTCAACTCCAGCCTCAGCTTAACAGGGTTTAATGCCGATATGGGCTCCCCAGATTAATCCCGTTCACGGGTGATTGCTGACGGCACAGATCAGTAGAACTAGCTGAGAGACAGAGGGAACGAAGGACCCGCATGATGTGGTGCAGAACGCGTTACTCCCCGGAAAGGGCAACACCGCGTTCGTTCCCCATCGCAGACACCTGCGGTTCAGAGTAACGCAAATATCTCAGCACCATTGTGGTTGTATTTCGCTTAATACCCTGCCATAAAAATAATAGAAGACAGAAAATAAAAAGTAAAAATAGTGATAGTATTATTAATATTATTTCCAGCGTTATTGCAATATCATTGTTGTGAGAACGAATCTCCTTAAATCTCCATCTGAAAGATCTCGAATCTGTTAGTCTAATGTCCAACATTCAGCTGGTTTTTCCAGATGATACTTTTTTCGTGGATCGCGAGATTAACCTTTGCTTTCCTTGCGTAGATCGCCATAGGTCGCCACTCGTTCGTTAATGTGCACATATTTATGCCTCTTTGTCCTGCACATTAATTCAACGAAAAGCTGTCAACTTTTGGAAGAGGTGATGTTCGGAAGGTGGTCCTCTACAACAAAAAATTCCCATTCTGCTTCAAGATAACTTAACACAGCATAGATAATATCAGTCATCAGAGAAGGGAACAGTCGTTGGGTGTCTCTCTTTTGTGTAGCATTAGGATGTATTCGTATAGAAAAATCACCAAAGCCTCAGTATTATTACAGAGTACCGAAATTTAAAAGATACGGAGGAATCAGTAGACTAGGTGTCTTCATCAACACAAGCTCGTCGGTAATTATCGGTTTTTTTCAAAAGGTTGAGACCTGAATGAGACGTTTAGTGGTGCAAAGTAACGACAGTATTTGTCTGTAGTGTTCCAAATTATGGTTACAAAATTAAATTCGAGGAATTTCATAACAATATAGAGAACCTCTATTGGTAAGATCTCATATGATTTTTATAGGCAACATCTCTGACTGGATTCCGATGAACGCCTGCAGAATATGATAATTCATGGACTAGCATGTAACGACCAGGTGAGAAGGTGTTTCAGTTCATCAGCACTATAATTACAACTACACTAACTTACAATTTCGTAGAATAGCCGTTTGACGTAAGAATATCCCCCTCAGCAGTACTGCAGTAAAACTGATCAGACGTGGATCGGTGCTTGTACACGTTCGATTCATGGCCTTCTTTGTACAAAATTCTTCTTCTTGTAAGGGAAGAAAGCAACCAGTTAAGGAATATGAACCCAAGTAATATCATGCATAAGGAAGTGTGTCACCAATCACACTGGCATGTACACGTTAGTGCATCCAGAACAGTAGTGGAGAAGGTAACTCACAAATTTCGATAGGTTTTTAAAAAAGTCCAATTCAGATACCCGCACACCACTTTATAAGGAGCAGTTGTTTCGTTACAGCAATTATCCTTTTTCCTTTCACTATCCTATATATAAAGAACCGTCCTGTTGTCGCAGTATCACCCTATTACCTATGGTCAAAAATTGGTAATATGAGTCGGTAACAACCACATTAACAGAACGTCGAGAAAAGGAGATCCACGGCAGTTAGAAGTAATTAAGAAAAGCTCCAGCAGTTTGGATCATATCCAAACGTGTCCAGTAGTATGGATCGCATCCGTAGCTTATTGTTGTACCGCTAAAGTACAGGTTACCACTATGTCTTACTTTCACCAGCTTAAAGTAGGCTTTCGTTTCAGTCGAGACATATGCGGTTATACATCTTAGTCAATCGATGCATTCATACTCAGTATACCTTCAATATGTTATGAGATATACATAAACTTCAAAACCAGTATCTCGCGTAATTTCAGAAATGACATAAACTTTTTTTGTCAACGACGTCTTTCTCAGATATATAAGCATGAAACTGTAAAGGGTGGTCGGTTTCATCCACGTAGAGAATTTGATGAACAGATTGCCCTTCGACTGAACCCGAAGAAAAAGATGTTTAACAACAGGGTTTGCTTTACAAGCTTCATTAACGCTATTTGTTTGTCACGAAGCCAATTGGCAAACAACTTAGCTCCAGAACTGAGCAGTAAAAATACGACGGCATGAAAATATACTAGTCGAGAACTTACTCGATTATTTGAATGGCCTGTCCTCAATAGTTGTGAGGGTTCCAGCATAATTTTCGTTCTTCGGAGATTTGCTAGTTAAGCCATTGTAGCTCCCTTGAATCACGAGGTCAGCCTGGCCAAAGTCTGTCCCAGGTTGTCACCACCACTGGCAGTCGCAGCTCATGTGGATCAGAGAGAGATTTGCCCCCATGCGACTAGTTTGGTACCAGGGCGGTGGTGGATCCTGGTATTGGTTGACTGTTAGCTAGGCTTCCTCATAGAAACGTCGGAGTCTTCTCTCTCAACTTGGGAGACCCTGCTAGAGGGATGAATCCTCGCTGTGCATCGCAGCCCGACAACAAGGAACACCTCGTAGCCACAATGAGGCAGTAAACTGGTGGGAGGACTAGTCGAGAACGCAACGAGCATTTGATTAAGAGAGGTACTTATTAAAGTTAGGGTTGTATTCTGCCTTAGTATTTCTGTGGAGAACTGTACCCTGCCTAAAAGGAAGAAAAGTGCGCTAAGCGAAAAACGGGGCACCAAGAAGAATAATATTGGAAGTACTCAGTTTCAAGCGCGTGGAAAAATATAATCACAGTGTTAAATAGCGTTGGGGAGCTGGAAATCGCCCTGCTATATTCAAAGATGGTGATAAAAAGAGCCAAACGGTTTACCTATGTGATATCAAGTGCAGAACAAAAGAAACCACCGATCAGATAGCTTATCGAACACCCTGGAAGAAATCGATATTCCTTCCACTTTTCGTGCCAACAGACCCAATTCGGCAACCCTGGCACTCGACATTAACTACTGACCTCATCTGTAACTGTTTAGGCCAATCAATACTTAGTAGCATTGCGATTAATCATAATTATATTTATGATGACTATTATTACTATTTTTATTAACGCCGGGATCTTAGTAGGAGTGTTTTTAACACCGCGCACTGCCCATGAGATATTTTGATGTTATATTTTTCAATCAATTCGAAATGTAAATAAACAATGATTGATTGATTGAAGATGTGAATACCACAACCTAGAAAAATAAGATTTCGCCAGACATTACCGTTATTAATAATCAGTTTGACAATAGTTCTTTACGGTCTTAAGATTTTTTAACCTACCGATGTACTGATACAAACACTGTCAAATATACGCCGCATGTTTGAGTACTCAAACCAATTGGATATGAATACCTATAAATAGAAAATATAAAAAATCGTAAAAGGATAACGAAAAGTAGCGCATAAATAAATTTCTCATGTTTTATGTACCACGCCACTTATTCATCACATCGATCGGATTCAAACCAACCATCTAGCTTATTAAAAATCAAAAGTAGTTTTATTGCTGTACTTTATTGAATCGTTGAGCTAACATGAGGTTGGTGAATACTCTTATTTGGTCGACGTTTCTACTTCTTCGCTTTCTTCAAAACCGGATCGATCCGTCGATAGTTTGGAGCTGGTCGTTTTCGCGATTTGGTTATTCGTTGTCTCGCTGAGTCGAATGCAGTGGAGTAGTACTACTTTAGATTTATTTTTTCCCAGCAGTAGTTTACTGCCTCATCGTCGCTGGGAAGTGTTTTTAGATGTCGGACTGCAATGTGCAGCTGGAGGCTTTTGCCCTAACAGAGGCTTTTAAGATGACAAGGAGTCTGACGTTTCCATCCGGTACCCCAGCAAGGAGTAAACGAATACCATAAATCACCGTCGTCTTTGTATTAAATTGCTTATAATGTGGCAAATCTACCTGTGATCCACTGAAAACTAGCAACTTCTAGTGTGGTGACGAGCTGAGGAAGGCTTCGACTAGGTTGAACGTGGGACTCCAGGAAACCATAGTGGCTCAACCAGCAGAAATCCAACCTCACTACCACGCATGGTGGTCGCTCTCTTCTACGAGGTGTAGCAGCGAGATAAAAGGTGAAAACCAGTCGAATTTTCTTTTCTGCTGTCTGATTTCTAAAGTAGTACCTAATTTTGTGTTGGACTCGATTATCATCTTCGTGCGAAGATTCGATTTAGTTATAACCTGGAGCGGAACTCATTTTATCGATCAAGAAAAAGGGAGCATGTTGTGTACGACGAAGGCAAGTTCAACAAAATCTCTTCCCCAGATGACTGACAGATAATAGAAGACCTAACCGAGGATTGCAAACTGCTTTTTGAAGGATTTAAAATGCGGAACTCGCCTCATTTTCTCAAACAAGACGCGCAGAGCACACCTTGATTAGCGCTGAGGTGTTGCTCCAAAAAGGAGAAAACTGGGTCTTGATCCTGCTGTAACCCCCTTAACACGGCTAATTTTACATGCCAGCTGTAGAAGATCTTTGAAGAAGGATCTACCTGGGATAGGCAAAAAAATTTGTTCGAAACTGCTCAAAAACCGCCCAGTCTGAAGAAGTGTCGTCGGGATCTTGTCGACTATAATGTCCCGCTACTCGCTTGGTGAAAGAAAAAGCGACTATCACAACATGCCTCCATGATATGAAATTGATAACTGAAATGCTTTCAAACATGCTTACTTGAATACTTAAACGGCCCCTTCTGAGTGTTTGTGCAGGACCCAGCATATTTTCCATTTTTGGGAGCTTTGCTGGTTTAGCCGCTGTGTTACCCTGGAGTCCTGAGGTAGCCCAGGCCAAAGTCTGGCCCAAGTCGTCACCACCACAGGCAGTTGCAGCCCGTATGGATCAGATGGAGATATGCCACCATGCGACTAGTTTGATTCCAAGGCGGTGGTGGATCCTGTTATTGGTTCACTCTTAGCTAAGCTTCTTGATGGAAACACTGGACTCCTTCTCAGCTTGGGAGACCCTGCTGGGGGATGCATCTTTCTGCTGTATATCGCAGTCTGACACTTAGAAACACCTCCCAGTCACGATGCGGTAAACCGTTGCGAGGAACATCAAGTGTTTTATAACAGTCTTAAAAGCCGATTTTTATTTGACCATAGCATAAATGGTCAATAACTTCTCGCATTGCGGCGTTGATCCGAGTCAATGAAGCACATGTGGTCAATCTCGCAATGTGGGAGTTCCTTGTCTCACTAAATTTAATCCAATAAAGTGGAACACCGATCTAATGAAGAATTCCAACCGGTACTACCATCTTATACCGCAGTCATATGAAAGTCGAATTTTAGAAAATTTTAGAGATGTATTACTACACTATGAGCCAGCTTGTATAGAACTGACTGCTACGGGACGCATTACTCTCCAAACAGCAGATCATACTGGTTGGCAGAAATCAACCAACATCCGTCATGAATGAAAGGGGATCGCTGAGTGAGATTGCTCATTCGATCGATGCTTCACTTCATTGAATTCGTCTCGGTACAAGGACGTGCACGTGCGCATCATCGACTCGAATCAATGCGGCTCTGATGAAGCCTGAAACATAGAAACGTTAGCGGTATAAATGTTTCATACCAACCTCTTGTCAGCTCAACAATCCGAAGATGGTTATATACCAATCTTTTCCGTTCCACAATACTCGTCTCGGACTCCGAAATTTCCGCTGGAGGAGAACCGGCTGGGATTCTACGCTCTGAAGTCCGGTTTGCAATAGAAAGCACGAAGGAAAGCACAGCTCCAAGACCTGGTAATATCACCGCCGACTTCCTTCAGAGCCACAAATTGCATGTATTTCTGCCAACTCGTATGAGACTTCCAGAAGGACGAAATCGTAGAGCAGCAGACACTTCGGGTACGCCCTATCATCCGACATGCTTGTTGAGCGTCTTCTACAAGCTATTTACAAAAATTGATCTAATGTCCATATTGAAAGCTTTGCATAAAGCACAATCAATATAGCGAGCAAAAAATCGACAACGATTTTGCTGCACGGACCACATGCAAGCTGCGTCCAGGGTCACTGAAGTTTTTTGGGAACACCATTTTTGGAAACCTAGTGCTTACTATTTACCGAAAATGAAAAGGCGCTTGACGGTATCGAAACGAAGGCAATCCTGGCAGTGCTCGTCGACCAAAGGGTGGGCCCATCCTACGTAAGAACTCTGTATGACTATACTCGGAACTACACCACAAAAGTAGAGGGTTTCCATCGACTTCTTATCGTAACCGTAGGAAAGGGGTTCGATAAGGCAAGACATTAACAGCAAAGGCGCTTACTGCCGTGAAGCAGTGAATAACAAAGTTACTTGATTGAGACCAGAAGAGCAAAGTATTGGTGGAAATTTTCTATAAAATCTTTGCCTCTCCGAATACATTGTCGCATTCCTCAGAAGTACCAACGATGAAGAGCTGAAGCTCATTGAAGTCGACAAAGCGAGATAAAAGGACTGCGCATGAATAGGACGAAGATCCAGTTTATCAGAAACCTATGGTGCGAAGGCGAATAAATCGGTTTTCTGATTACAGAGACCTCGCAGGTGTACCTTGGACGCTCAATCAACATAAGAAACAACGTGAAAGAGAAAGTAGACAGAAGAAGAAGAGCAACACGGGTCGCATTCGGGCCTTTTTAAAAAAGTACGAACACACCAACAAGTTCAAAATTTCGCGTTCACCTTCACAATTCAACGGTCCACCCTGCACTTCGTTATGCAGAATGGGCAGATACTTCAACTACATCAGGAAATGTGCGCACAGCAAGTAGAGTGCTTGAACGATCTCTTCTGAAATTTAACCGGCACTCAAAACATATAGCCGAAATTCGTGGCTCAGATCTTCGAAACCTATCTAACCTTCGGGATCCAAGGAAATGTACATCGATAGCGAAGCACAGATGAGCCGGTCACAAAATAAGAAGAACAGATGGTAGATGAACGAAAAGCACGGTGGAGTGGATTTTATGAGAATTCAAGCGTCCGTTTGGAGCACTACTCAAACGTTGTGAGGACGTGGTTAACATCAAACATCTTCATTCGCAGATGGAAATGATTCCAGCGTTGCAGAATGAATCTCGCGGACGTTACCATGTTCGGAGCAGACCGCCACCAAGGAGGTTAATTACGCGAGGAGAAGAATAGGAACTGTGCTGGGTCCTACACTCTCAGTGAAGATGAGCCCTCATACTATTCAAGCAAGTAAATTTCACTTTGTTGTGCCTTTATTTAACTTTTTGCCAATGCTTTTTAACGTTTATTTACTTTTGTCTTTTTCTCGTTATGTTTATTCCTTCCTTTAATTGTTGTTTACCAGTTCCACTAGTTTTAACGCTAAAAATAAAGACAATTAGCGCTAACCATAAAATCAAAGGGAACCAATCATGAAGAGTAATTGAATTACTCATTGACGCTATAACTGGAAAAATCAGCATGAAGAAGTTACACAATAGTAGCAGAAGATCGGACATCGAAAGTACCTTAAAAAATTTATATAGGCTCGAAAGACCGACTTTCTATAAACCTCGGCATAGATGGTTGATATATTTATTTATGTGACCTTATAAACTGATCTTCTTAAGCTGACGCGAGGTTGGAACAGATCTTCGTTGTCGTTGTTTTGTTGATCGATGGCTGACGTTTCGGCGACTTCGCCTTCCTCAGAGCCTGGACGTACTTTATGTTAGAATACTTTTTATTACTGAAAGTTAAAGTGTTAATGAAGATCAAACTTTCAAATAGACGCCATATTGAACAGAAAGGCCACTCACCGTGATGTTACGTGCGGGACTGGCTCACAGTAGTACACGTGGAGTCACGAGCAAGACACGCCCCGTGGTCAAAATATCATTTTGAAATAGGGCGCCAGGTCACGCGTGATAGTGAGGCATTCGTCTTTCCGGTTCATCTTTCGATTTTTGAAATTTATCCAAAACGCCCCAAGAGTTTTGCGCGTTGATGTTTTTGATTCCCGCGCTAGGATCCGCACATTCACTTCAAAATCATCGCCGTTTTGCTTTTGTGCCCTATGCGTACCTAGAGGGGTGTTTAAACGGATCTTTATCTTTAGGTGGTCCGGAAAATATTTTGCACAAATTAGAGGGTTGGCGATGGGGCAGCGTTTAGCACCAAGCCTTGCCATCGCTTTCATGTCTAAGGTGGAAGCTCCAGTTCTCGATCACCGGCTCTTACTCTACTGTCGATACGTAGACGACTGCTTCATCGTCCGTTCCAGATAAGAACAGATGGATGAGCGCTTTGAATTATTAAACCGACAGTCAGAGTATACAAAAGTTACACGAGAAAAACCTACCGAGAACTGGCTTCCATGCTTAAGCATCCAAATAAAGCTCTCAGTAAGTGGCTACATAATAAAATGGTATAGGAAGCCAAGTAGTAAAAACATTCTAGTTCACTGCCTCTCCTCTCATCCTTCACACATGAAAAAAGCACTTATCAAAAATATGTATCGTACGGCTAAAAATGTGTGTACAGGAGAAGAGGAAAGGAAGGAATCGCAAAACCTGGCACGAAAAATTGCCATTTCCAATGGCTACGAGGTAGAAGCCACTCGGATTAGAGGAAAACACTGGGTAGTTTCCCAAAATAATATTTTAGACGAAAGTAGGATCCCCTTTAAGCTTTAAGCTACCATTCATATCAAATGAAGTAAGTTACGCCACTAAAAAGTGCTTAAGAAAAAGTGGTCTTGAAAATTATGTAACGATTATTGACATCCCACCCAATACCCTACGCCGCCAGTTAGTTCGAAACCGTCTCTATGATCGTTTGTGCGGCTCAGAAAGCTGTATGACCTGTCCCAACGGGAGAGACGGGGATTGCATGAGTTTAGGTACAGTATACTTGATCTCATGTTATGCATGCGGCGAGGAACATATCGGGGAAACGGGTAGACCACTTTGTGTCCGCATAAAAGAACTAGATAGAAAAGCTAAAATCCGTTTAAACACCCCTCTAGGTACGCATAGGGCACAAATGCACAACGGCGATGATTTTGAAGTGAATGTGCGGATCCTAGCGCGGGAATCAAAAACATCAACGCGCAAAACTCTTGAGGCTTTTTGGATAAATTTCAAAAATCCAAAGATGAACCGGAAGGACGAATGCCTCACTATCACGCGTGGCTTGGCGCCCTATTTCAAAATGATATTTTGACCTCGGGGTGTGTCTTGCTCGCAACTCCACGTGAACTACGTGTGGGCCAGTGCCGCACGTAACATCACGGTGAGGGGCCTTTCTGTTCAATATGGCGTCTGTTTGAAAGTTTGATCTTCATCAACACTTTAACCTTCTTTCCCACCGAATAATAAAAAGTATTCTAACATAAAGTACGTCCAGGCTCTGAGGAAGGCGAAGTCGCCGAAACGTCAGCCATCGATTAATAACATCAAAAACAACGACAACGAAGACCTGTACCAACCTCGCGTCAGATTAAGAAGATCAGTTTATAAGATCACATAAATAAATGTATTTATATAGATTTCTCTGAATAATGCTGGGTATTGACGTATTTACGAAAAGAAACATTTTTTTATCAAGCTATCATAAGCCCTTGCTCTACAGTATACAGGTTAGGATCTTGAAAAACGCAAGTCTTAAACTGGGAAGTAAACTATGATCTTATGTTCAATTCATTTTGCCTTTTCTAACCATGCAAACGATGACTTGGCCAGCGAGCGATGCCACAAGATACGTGCAACGTCATTGTTTGATCCAGCAGGAGTCAACCGAGCCTCACCTAACCTTCCTCCTTTCGCAGCATCTATCCATCCAAGTTTTCACATAGTCGAATTCACAAAAACTGACGATTATTCGTGGTAAAGAAGTGGGTACATCTAAGGATACTTGGGATTATCGGCTCGTCGGAAATCAACTACATTTATAAAGAATACCAAAGTCCTCATGCAGAAGTACACAGGCGCAAATCCGAAGACGTTCGTAGATGTGAGAAAACGAATCGAGTGAAAGTAGTGCTGGAACTGGCACAACATGTGATCTCCGATAGTGCACAAAAAAGCCACTCAAACCAGAATATTCTATATTATCGGCTTTTCAGGTAGCAAATATTAAAATGTACTTATTAGTTCTACATTAAGTTGAAAAAGACGAGTGTTTGGATTTTTGAAGGTTTCATTCCACAGTTTGCTCCAATGGAAATGTTTGTTGCTTCATTTTATGCCTATAAATTAAAGATAAAACTGTTAAGGTTCCTTTCGAAAAATCTTTAAAGAATGCATTAAGTCATGCGAATCTTCTCAATAAAATCACTTTATTTCAGCGGCAAGAACAAAGTGCAGGAGCACATTGCTGGATGAGTGCGTTTCAATCGTGGTATTCTCCAACCCAAAAGATTCGACCCCATGTGACTTCAAGGATCACATCACAAGAAATAACAACTGTAAAAGTTTAATTCGAAACATCACTTTGAAGAAGACGATGACGCCGAGCATTAGTAGCGCAATGTTTTTTCAATTCGTGGTAGCCTATGAACAATACCAGACATGTGCCGAGGGCGCGTGTAGCGCAGTGGTTAGAGGCGCCCTGCCGTACGTATGGGATCGATCTCAGCCTCAAGCTCACCAAGCACTCCAACATTGTTGCGTTGGCAAATTGGTAGCAGACCTGCCTGGAAGGACGGCAGCACAGATTCGACACGTCGTTATTCATTGTATAGACTAGATATGCATTCAGTCACCTCCAACGGTGTTTAATGAAGTCCAATACATGGCGCATTCCTTAGAGATCGATCAACGTCGGTAGCTTCACCCTTTGGTTTTTATGGGCCGACGTCACAAGCCGTTACAGTTTGTCTTCATCTTCTTCGAATTTATTCAAAACACCTGAAGGGTTTTGTGCCCCTATGTTGTAATAGCTTTCCAGTCCCTGTTCATGACACCACCAGCTAACTCTCAGTGGTAAGGTCACATAGATCACATTACACTCGTTGCGGAAGACTAACACGGATTTTTGTCAACTAGCGGCTCTGAGGCCAGATAGCCATGAGGCTATGCGCCTTCCAGTGACAAAAAATTCGATTAATCAAAGAGCATAAATAGCATATATCTTGAGGAAGAGGAAGATAACCTGATGGGTGAGTATACTCAGGAATGGCTCTCAGGGCTTATTATCTTTGCCGCGATGAAATAGCACACCTAAAATGTGCACAAAACCAAACCAAAGAATCACATTCAACTAATAAACCTTATGTTCATTCAGGAGGGCCTGGAAGGCCCCTTCTGCGTCCGGTCAATCACAAAGGTAGCATCTGGTGCTGCAGCACTATACAACAATTCGCCAGAGAATGTGAGATTAAAGGACCCATACGAAAACTGCAGCGATATTCGTGCTCTATAAAACCAAGGAGAAAACCTTTTGGACAACTGCAACGTACGGAAAAGACGGTTTGACAGATCAGTCGATGGCTAGCTGAAGTATAGTTCATATTACGAAAGATTTGCACGCCTTTACTCATGGTTGTGTAGGTTTACTACAAATTACACTGAAAAACTACTAGTTTATGTTGGAGTTTTATGTTCTGTTGATACCACAAAGTAGAAAGTGTAAAACTATTCAGCAGCGAGACTTCAGTACGTAAGCTGCAGTTATTCACAGCCATCAGCGGAGATGAAACTCGTGAGGTTAGGAAGAAAACGATTCTCCCTTAATCTTCCTAACCACATGAAAACCATTAGTTCCAAATCCGCGTGAATTCGCAATGAATACGTGCGAAAAATATTGGAAAACAAAAACTTTCTGAGGAGTATTATGTAAAACCAGAAGAATTTTTTAGTGCTGTGGAAGAAGTACAATCACGAGAACTGTGGGATATCAGCTAATTACGAAACATGATTTGGTCGTTGGACCGGCGATTGCCCTTACCGGTGGATTACACTTCTTCCACATGTTTTTTTATTTTGTGTAACCCGATCCTACACATTGTGCAAATCCCCAGCATTTCTCAACTCTATACCTTTTCGCAGAGTTCACCCACAAAGTTCCTCAAACTTTTTACGTGTGCGTTCTTCCGAATTTTGACTCTCTTTAATGAACTTCGTTAAATACAGGTCTACTAGGTTCTTTCTGGAATGCTAGGATAGCTAGGGAAAGGTTTTACAGGATCTTAACCACTGGCACTCATTAGGTTTTGCGGATTAGAGAAAGCGAGTTGATCCTAGACAACTGTGGCAGCAATTTCCAGACTGTCTAGTGATGGGAGTTTGTTCAGCCAATGCAGTGTTGAATCAGGGTCTTGTGCATATTGAACAACATTACTGCCACTGTGCCTCCTACGTAGCTCTAGAGGATTTCAAAGAAGGTATGAAGCTTTCGCCACTAATCATTCCTTGCAGGATGCACCATGTATTCGATTTCATCAAGCATCGTTAGAGTTACTTGCATGCATGTCTGGTCTGTATAATTACTTGTAGTGATGATC
Source organism: Angiostrongylus costaricensis (assembly GCA_900624975.1). Taxonomy (NCBI): domain Eukaryota; kingdom Metazoa; phylum Nematoda; class Chromadorea; order Rhabditida; family Metastrongylidae; genus Angiostrongylus; species Angiostrongylus costaricensis. The sequence goes on from UYYA01004911.1 coordinate 28,742, forward strand.
TATCGATCTATGAAATTACTTCTAGTATGCTCCCAGACAAGCGTAGTACCAATATGACGACCCTCATAAAAAGGAAGGATATGGTGGGTGCGGAGGACGAAGTTGGAATAAAAACCGCGTGTGTATTGCATAGAGCACCTGTAACCTCTGCGCTACATGTACCATCTGTAGATCTTAGGTAAACTTATTCCTCTATGGGATTACTTTTTATGAAAATTTAATTCTTAATGCCTCTCAACGGTTTACCGCCTCATCGTGGCTGGGTGGTGTTTCTGGGTGTCGGACTGCGATGTACAGCGATTCACCCTCTAGCTGGGTCTCCCAAGTTGAGAGAGAGTCCGACGTTTCTATCAGGAAGCTCAGTTAAGAGGAAACCAATACCTACCCACCACCATCCTGGTATCAAACTAGCTACATGGTAGCATATCTCCATCTGATCCACATAGGTGGCAACTGCCTGTGGTCGTGACGACCTGGAGCAGACTTTGGCCTGGCCGATCTCGGGACGCCAGGAAAACACAATGGCTAAACCAGCAAAACTCCGAAAAATGGAGAATATGCTGTGGCCCGCACAACTAGTGAGGACGGGCCTTTTAAGTCTCCAAGTATCAAGTAATTCTATAACGAGAAGATTAGGAATCCTAAGTAGCAATGATTTTACATTGCTGCTGTCCTAAGAAAGGTTTTGGCTTTAAAAAGCAATAAACAGGAAAAATCAAGAAAAATGCGTAGTGATGAGGGCTGCATTTAACAGTGGCGTTGTCTATGATTACTGATGACCCCTTGTTATTGCTTCCTTTAAAATGACATGGGAAAAAATGAGCCGCACTGGAGTCTTTGACAAACTCTTCTAAAATCAGTTAAAACTGTTAACGACAAACATTCCATAAGAAAACGAGAGAAGAAAACAACTCACAAGCAAAAAGTGATTTACAAGCGAACAACGCATCTCTTGATCCAGGAAGACGATTATATTGATGGTATTCATAAAAATACCGAATATATCAATAGGCATTCCACCAAAAAGTCTCACATTCACTTGAATATCGTTGAAGATGTGCGGTTCGCACGTCGGTACCTCTGCCGTCATCGTCTTGTTATTATTATTGCCCTAAAATTGTATTAAATATCACCTGCCCATTTGCACCTGTTATCTAGACAGTCCATTCAGCTTTCTGACTAACAAGCACAAGAGCTTCGCTATATGAGAAGTCTTTTAACACGAGCTCTTTCAGGATGAAGTAGACCGCGATGAAAGACTCTGACTCATAGAGCATTTTATGAGTGCAGAATTTTGACGATTTGTGGAGGAGGCTGTTCGATCGCATTAAACGTATGTATTACTTTTACACCCCTTTCACATCCTTTCAGACTTAAACATACTAAAATTGAGATTAATTAAATATCAGATTTAACCACAATGACGCTGAGATACAAGGAAAATTCGGAATCTCGGGTGGGCTTCGAGTCCGTGATTATTATTTCAGGGGGCTATTAATTTTTTACTCTGTCGGTGCTATCAGTAATCAATGGTTAACGCGAGACTTGTGAGGCTCACGTAAGAGTAATCGTGTCTTCGAATCCTAGCTGAGGTTCCCTCATCTATTCACATCTTAGCATCCTTGTGATTGTATTTCGCGTAATACCTTGCTGTAAGAAAAGAACAGGCAGTAAAAAAAAAGTTAGACACTTTTTAAAATATTTTTTTACTTGATTCGTCTCACGTCTACTATGCTGATTCCAGCACTTCTCACATTCGATTCATTTCCCCGCATCCATCGTGCACCAAGATCTTCCAACTTTTTACGTATGGCTTCGGTTGCTGCTTGAGGATTTCCATTTCATCTTGAATGTCATAGGATGCTGGTCGACCAATTCTCCCTGGAGTTCTGAGATAGCTGAGGTGGAGCCTTCCGAACTAGAAGAGTGATTTTTTTCCAAAGAAGTCCGGTACCAATTTTCCTATCCAGGAAGGATGAGAGTCCTCTTTGGCTCAAAGCGGAATCGAACTAACACCATGCCTGTGATGAGCGATATCGCTATCATTCGCTTCCTCTAAACATAACTACTGGGTACAAAATATAACTTCGTCGATCAAAATAAGAAATATTAGAATACAGGTTTTTCCCTAACTACACAACTTTGCTCATGCTGTCACAGTACAGCACAATGCGTCTGAAAAGCGTGGATTTTCTGAAAGATTTATCAAAAACGGTTTGGTTGTTGACCAGAATATTTACTCTAATAAAAAACCGACATTAACTTTACGACTAGTTCTATACATAAATTTTATATGATGCATAAATTAGTACCCTCTACATTTCTTATTAGCATACTTTAAAGGAAAAGAAGGCGAAAGAAAATCGCAAAAAATCTAGCCCTATGGAATGTAGTTACTGGCAATCGTGGGAAGAAAAACAGCTTAGAACAACTAGAAAAGTCCTTTCGAGAAAAAATCAATAGTTTATGATGAATTATTTTAGAAAAAGTTAATATACGACATACTGATGAAATGAACCTTTACATATTTATTTATATGATCTTATAAATTGATCGTCTTTAGCCGATGCGAGATTGATATAAGCCTTCGTTGTCGTTGTCGTTGTTGTTGGTGTTGTTCGTCGAAGGGTGACGTTTCGGCGATTTCGCCTTCTTCAGAGCCTGGACGTATTTTATATTAGAATACTTTAATTATTAGGTAGAAAAACGGCTAAAGTATCAATATATAATAATATAATTAATATATATTTTAGCCTTTTTTCCACCAACAAATTAAAGTATTCTAATATAAAACACGTCCAGGCTCTGAGGAAGGCGAAATCGCTGAAACGTCAGCCATCGTCCAACAACATCAACAACAACGACAACGACAACGAAGATCTGCACCAACCGTCAGCTAAAGAAGATCAGTTTATAAGATCATATAAATAAATATATCAACTATCTATGCCGAGGTTCATAGAAAGTCGGTGTTTTGAACCTTTACAATAGGGTTAAGAGAGCCCAGCAAGAGAAGGAGAATGAAAAGAAATATTTGGTCTTGAAAGGATTTGTGTAGGAATTTTCAGATATCGAAGTAAAAAAGCTTCTTGCGGAAAATCGTTTTTGACAATAACACGCCAAATCTCTTAATTGTCGTTGACTTCGGCTGCTGATATCAAAACAACGACAATGAAGAGTTAAAAGATAACTCGAAAAATTTTTGTTAAAATGTCCAAAAACTCTTCAATACAACTCATTCATTTCTTCTTTCACTTATTACATTACCAACTACAAGCGTCTTTTTTATAGGAAGATTTGAGCTAAAGCGCGCATTCTCAGCTGTGGTATAGATGACTAAATGATTATTAAAAGTGAAGAGGTACTTGCTCTGAGATGGTGATGGATTCAGGACAGATGGAGTCGTTGGCCCTACCGCGGTGGACTGTCTTATAACTTCCGTTCGTAGATAGACATATTGATAGATATCTGCACGTAATTATGTCTTCGTTTATGTAGATTTGGTTAGCAGCCTAAAATGTTGTAATAGAGAATAAATAGGGAACGACTCGATTTCATCATCAACGAAGATTCCAATATTTTGAACGAAACAATCTAGCAATCCACGCTTGAGTGCTCCTAGGGTTCCTTTGCAGTAGAGCGAACAAAATGATCTCTAGCGCTATTTCACTAGAAAACAAAAATAGTTAAGGTTTAGTTTAACTATGATGTTTTTGTGTGCTGTGAGGGATTGAAGTCAGCTGAGCAGATACGGGTCGCCGAAGACGAAGGGTGAGTTCTTTAATGCCCATTCGAATTACTACACGCTTACTGCGGTTGTAGTTAATAATAATACAAGCGGTTTTGTAATAATATTCTCCTACAGCACAATTCGCTTCTAAATGTCTTCCGGTTTCTTAAAATAAGATGTTTTGTGAACTATTTTGGAAGAAAAATTTGTCATGTACTACAGAGGAGAGAGGGAGAGAGGTAATAATGTGTGATGCGTACGAGTGTAAGAAACTGATGTTAAAAAAAAGCTGATATTACGAAAACTATAGCATATTCAGGATTGTAGAACGAAAGCAAGAAAAACAGGAGTCATAGCCAAGTGATTAGAAGCCTTAACTTCACTCCCAAGAAGCAATACAGTCATAGTTTCTAAGGAAAAATTGGAATATATGCATTTCTAAAAAAGGAGATTATCACTTTGACAGCACTTTTTATTTCATGGAGACAGAACCGTCTAGAATCCTACGTAATTCACATACGTGAACATTTTTTTCCACAACTTTAATCCAAAACACTAAGATATGTTAGTGATAGACAGGAATGAAACTCTGAAGAACATCGTTTTGACCTGATGATGAGAACATTTCTTATTAACGTGCACTCCCCCAACGGCTTACGGCCTCATCGTGGCTGGAAGGTGTTCCTGGGTGACGGGCTCCGATGTACAGCGGTAGAACTCATCCTCCCCGCAGCAAGGTCTCCCAAGCTAAGGAGTTCGGCGTTTCCATCTGGAAGCCCAGCTAAGAATTAAACAATACTAGGATCTACCACCGTCCTGGTATCAAACTAGTCGCATGGTGGCAAATCTCCCTCTGGTCCACAAGGGCTGCTACTGCCCGTGGTGGTAACGAACAAGGACAGACTTTGGCCAGGCTGACTTCGGGACTCCAGGGAACCACAATGGCTAAACAGGCAAAACTCCAAAAAGATGGAAATTATGCTAAGGCACACTCAGTCAGGACGGACCATCCAAGCATCTAAGTATTAACGTTCATTTATCATTCACAAGATGTTCCACTGAGAGTTAAAAAATGATTAGAACTACCCTTCAATAACTTTCAATGAATCTTTCCTCTTAAAGAAAAATGAGACTCTTGCAGTATTCTTTTTGGGTTCGTCGAAAAGGTTGAAGTATGAATTCGGCTCGTTGTGATGGCATGTGTATATTCTCCGCCTTATAAAAAAAACCAACCACCAAATTTTCGTCCAACCATTGCAAACGAATGGAATACCAATTTAGCTACGCATGTTGATGAATGGGTTGTGATTGGTCTGAAGGCACAATGTGTGGGTGGTTTGCAACTATGTACGGATGTGTACAACTTCACCGAGTACTGCAAAACAATGTATAAACTATTTCCTTATGTCTGTCAATGTCTAATCCCGTTTGTGCACATTTGTGCCCATGGTCTCCTTCGTATAACATACCCGTATGCCTATATATCTGGATATCTCTCCGTCTAGTTGGCTGCCTTTCGATCTGTCCACTGTCGGCAAGTAGGTATGTTATGTATACATAAACGTGTCTATGATATATATGTATATATATGTATACATATACACAGCATATATGCATGTGTGTAGGCGCATACGTATATGCATGTGTATATGTATACATATATATATATATATGTCTAAATTTATGCGGATACATACGTGTAGCCAGTCGCTTTTATAAGTGCATTTGCATGTGTACCTGTCTATGAAAGGATGTGGGTTGATGTGTACGTATGTAGTGCATTACGTGCTAAATATGTACTTCCGTACGTAATGCACATTTGTGTGTGCATTTCAACATATTTGATGGTGTTGGCTGTGAAGAAATCTGACAATTTAGCAAAAAAAGTTAGAAATCTAATCAGTCACAACGGTGATAACGACGTTAACAAAAACAATATGAAGCAATAATATACAGAGAAGGTAAAGAGGCAAAAAGTCCGGAATAACTTGAGAATACGGTCTTGTAGAAGAACTCTACCAGGTGAACCGAGGTGACTCGACATTTTGATGACCACCTTTGATTTCAAAAAATCGTGAATGAACTCCTCCATGATTTGAACACGCCATATTCTGGTTTTTTCAAAAAATAAGCGACAAATTTTCGAAAGGTGGAGCACGAATTAGGTTGAAAACATTACGTACACATAGAAGTGGCTCTGCTTTATCCATCTAGAGGTATAATGTTCTTATTAAACGTAATATGTTACTGTATTTCACCTGCCGTGCATATTGGTCGGTGTTCCTTGTAACCAACTATTCCATGCGATTATCACGACATATAACAAGTGAAAATCAAAGAAAAAAGAATCAATTACTAGTCAAAGTTGAACTTTGCGTACCTTCCATGAGTTGCGATGTCTTCTTCCTTTTAAGTTTCGATAATTTTTAGAAACTAAAGACTCTTTGGAAAGAGCACGTGTGGCGCAGTGGTCGGAGGCGCGCTGCAACGCACACGTGGAATCGATTTTCGCGCCCATGGCCTACCAAATCTTCCACCCTTCCGGGGTCGTCAAATTGGTACCAGACTTGTCTGGCAGGGCAGCAGCACTGGCTCGATATATCGGTGGGCTACCGCGAGTCTTGTAAAGGCCAAATATGCATTCAATCACCTCTAAACGATACTTAACGAAGTCGAATGCAAGGCGTACCCCTCAAAAATTGATCAACACCGTGAGCTTTTTTTTTTCAAAGATTTATCAAGTCTAAGATTTGGCCTACTTGCAAAAGATTATTCAGCCTATTATTCTAAAAAAATTGAAAAAATCGCAACTGTTCTCTGGCACGGAAGAGTAATCTCTGGAGGTTTTCCATCCATCTTGACTGCAAGCAAAAATTACAAGAGATTAGTGTTAATATCACTACCATTAGTAGCTGTTATGTTAATTTATATGTTGCATAATATATGCATGCATATATATATCGCACATGTGCCTGTTGTAAGTTGCAAATTGTATGTTCTAAAATCCACATAAGGTAAAATCCTGATCAAACTTGACAACTGCTTCGAAAAACGAACTGTGTTGAATCCCATGGATTACCAGATGTCTTGTAAACAATAAACCATCCTGAAAAAGCATTCTCGCCAGACTTATCGTTGTCTTATCACAGCGAAAAGCTCTCTTAAGCGTACAAATCAAGTGCTCAGGCATAGGCATTTTTGCGCCTATCTACTGGACGTACGCTCTATGCTGCACACCCTCTTCAGCAAAACACTCTCTCGTCGTGACGTCTTCTCATCCAGAACAGTTCTTTTTTCAAATTAATAAGTGTAGAGTAAAGCTTTTCATAAACCACTTCTCACATTAAATCTCCGTTTGGCAATGTATCAACTCGATACAAAAAATGCGGTAAAAAAACATTGCGAACAACTGAACAGTCGTGGCAGCACTTGATAATGTCAAGTGGACGTCAATCTGTTAAATGAAAAAGTGAAAACTGTTCCGGAAATTGGAGTTTGTACTTTGAAGCTATTTTTACTCAAATCGTCAATCCGGTCGAAGTTGTACGATCGTTAAGTATATTTATTTAAAATTTCGCTAATCCTAATGTCCACGCGAAAAAAAGTAGCCCGATTTTATGAGAATGAAGAAGTCTTCTCATTTACCTTTTAGAAAAACTTTAACTTGATAGGCTTCAACAACTTTGCCGATCTGTGAAAAGTGACCGAAAAGTTTAGGTATAGTTTAAATGTTGCTAACAATATGGTATGCGTGCAAGAATTAATCCAGGGCGATAAGTGATGAAAAGGAGATTTTTTGCTTGAATACTTGATTACTTGAGAACGCGAAGTGATAAACAACCGCGGAGAGTAGTGTAAGAAGTGACTGCTGAGAAATGAACCTACACGCATCGTCACATTAGTAAGCACATTTTCCTATTAGAGCAGCACTTAGAGCAATTACTAAATTAACAAAAGGAAATTGAACTATGGACTTTTAGCTCGAAACTCGGAAAGGTAGAAGACATTAAATCATTCCGAACTAATGAACGATTCCTGATTTAGTCTCCTGAACCGTAAATGACACTGAACGATGCCAGTATTGATAACTAACTATAACAATAATCGTACGGTATCAAAGCACTGCTACTAGCGAGTCACAGCTTGGAACAATATTGCCTGCACTTACCACTCAATATCTAAGGTTTTTACTAAAAACTTCTCTATTTTGTTAGACTACCCAAATTCCAAAAAAAGAATAGGAGCGAAGAGCAGGAAAAACTTTTGTGTACGCCGAAAAGTAGTTTGAGTGCTAATATGATGACCTCATTTAGTAGTAGTACCATATTTTCATGATTGCTTGCGGAAAACTCATCGTTTAGCAGAATAGCGATCACGTTGCTCACATTTTCGAACTCCGAGGCACTTTCCACAGAGTTCCCCATGATGAAAAGTAGTGTGGCTTTTTCCAGAAAGGAGTTCCGTAAAAAGACTAGTTAAGAGTAAGTCTACCCTAGGGAAGAATCAAATGAGCCAATTGCGACAAGCAACCGCATCGCGCAAAAACAATGGAAACGTGAAGTGGATGCTCGTAGGAAACGTGAAGTGGATGACGTTTACTGAGTAAGCAGATACTATTGAGCTAATTCACTACACAACAAGTATCTGTGAGGGCCTTAGTGGTAACTGCTCGAGTTGCTCAACGTTTAACGAGATTACAAGTAAGCTACCATGTATTGCAATTAGTAAGTATATGAATCCTATATGAGAAATCAGAACAACGACGTTGATGAAGAAAAGTAATAAATCGTTTGCTCAGCAGTTTCAGAAATCCAAAACACTTCACTCAAACTCTACGATTGCATTCATACGACATTTTAAAGGACAACTAGAATAACTAAACAAACACCTCGGCTTACGGTAGATTAATTAACAAGCATCGAAGAGTGTGTGTTGCGTGGTTCATTTTGTTCATGAATAATGTATAAGTAATGATGCTTGAATTTCCTTGTGATGAGGCATTTGTAAGCAGGATAGAACCCGAAAAATGGAAAAAAAGCTCAACCGAAATGGCTACAGATTAGAGTTATCAGCTTGTGAGAGTAGGTAGATGTAATGAAATAAAACAAAAACAATGGATGTAGATATTGCGGTGTAGACATCCTCACAAGTAACGCGATGTTTGGGTAATCGTGATGTTGTCCCTCCTTTCTGTGAATATAAAATCAACAACGATCAACAATGAGACCTCATATTTTGCTTTGTCATTAGCCTAGAGCAATTTAATAAATGCATTTCATATGCATATTTAATGCATATTTTGTTGTAATAGCACCAGAACAATAGTGATGATGGTAAAGATGATGAAGATGTTAATGGTGAAGATGAAACAGGAACGCTCTGGCTCAGCTATGTTAGGACTCCAGGAAGAATCCACTCGACGACCAACCTTCTAATACTTTCGTGCTGAAGGGAAAACCCTAAAGTAAAAGCTAAAGCCACATGTAAAAACGTGGAAGACCTCAATGGATGATGGATGTGAGTAAAGGAATCGAATGCTAAAAGTGCTGGGATCCACATAAAAGATGGGAAAGGCGTATCGCGTAAAATAAAATAACAAAATAGAATCGCGATGATAACGATAACAATGAGCGAGGAATGATTTTTATTGGTTTAGCAGCAATTAGAAGAAGCTTCAATTTGTTCACGAACTTGACAAATCGTTATTCAACAGCTTGCGAATGTCTCTATGTTGTTACGTGTTTATAAGTATAAGGAAAAAAATAGCATATAGAGCAGTAAAATTCTAAAGGAGATTGGTTTCTAGCGACGCTCTTCAATAGTAAGTTAAACTCCGAGAAAGCAGTGCTTAGGATACGGTCTTATAGATAAGAAGTTAATTTCACATTGATGAGCACAGCTCCCATTTTGCAGTTGATCTACCTCGATTCTTTCTGTACCAATGAGACTTTGTCCCATCATTTACAGTATACCACCCTAATAAAACTGTGAATGCAACGGGAATGACGAAGTAAGCAAAAATTTAAAAGCTTCCATGTTTCACTCTGTCCGACTTAAATGTTGTCGATATTAACAAATTCGGCCTGTCATGGAGCAACGTTATTGAAGATCACTATTTTATTGCACTAAAAAGACATAAAAAGAGATCAGCCTCGCTCAGCTCACCATGTTCGAAGCAGTCTACCACCATGGATGACGACTGAGCAAGAGAGAAACGAGTAGAAACAATGCTGGGTCTACACAAACAGTGATGACTGACCATCCAGGTATCCAAGTAGGTAAAACGATATAAAAAGTGGTTAGCATAGTGACAGTTATGCCGTTCATTACGACCGAGGTGTTGGTCTGACCTTTCGAAGGGCTCGCAAAGCTTGGGTCAGAAAATTAATGCCAGACTGATCTGGGATCAACTTACTCCTTCCTTTACACCAAGAAGTAGGCGTGCCTATATTGAAGATCTGGTGACGTCTTAGCATGATTATCCCAGGATTCGAGAGAATTGAGTCGTCCAGTATTCAATGACATTCGTGAAGAATAGCAGAAATCCTAGTGTAGCAGCCGAACCCACAAATACGAAAACTTTCGCATTTGACGAAGACGTGAAGAGGATCCAGATGCAAGAACTGCTAACATCCGCGCAAAATGTGATACCGTGTGGTGTGAAACAAATAAGTAGATCAAGAATGCGGAGAAAAGGGAGTTGTAGTAAAGATCGATGCTGAAAAGGTCAAGAGATGCATACATACATGAACGTCATCGATTGCGATGAGCGCTAAAGAGGGTTTGGAAGAACAATCATTGCATCCAGAACACCATGAATATCATCTACAGCTTTTTCATCGTTTTCTAGGAAATGTCTCAAAAGCGGTCTGCGTTAAATCTCGATAAGAATGATCAAACTGGATTATTCAACTAGCACATAGTTGGGCTGCTTGTGCCAGGTTCAGTCCGGATCAACCTGGCCCTCAAAAAACGAAGACGTCGAAAGGCTAGCCAAATAAATACTTTATAATCTCTACAAAAATTTCGTCTACTTCTCTTCATGTAATTCAAGCGAGCACATTGTGTCAGTAGAGCGCTTCTCCTATGCGAAGCTGATATTCTATTTCGCCGGTGAAGAACAATTCTGCATCCGTTGCGGAAAAAAACTAGATGTGATCGATGGAGGAATCAGCTGTTTATCCACAATACACTGGTTCGGTTCTTCACACATTATCTCCCAGAATGCAAAAACGTATCATGAAAATCGTTTCATACTGGAAAGAGGGAGCACGGTATCGCCATATTATTACAAAATATTTTATCGATAGAACTAGCTGAGAAATAGGTTGAACGAAGGACCGGCATGGTGTGGCGGTGAACGCCTTAGCCCACGTAAAGGGTAATAGCACTTTCGTTCCCCACAGCAGACACCTGCGGTTTGGAGATGCGCAAATATCTCAGCACCACTGTGGCTGTAATATTATAACATTTTAACTTTACTTACTGCCTACTACTTTTTTCATGTCAATGTATAATGTGCAGTACAATTACAAGAATCACAAGATATGAGCGAAACTCTGAACCTTAGATGAGCTTCGAACCTGCAATTACCCTTTCCTTGAGCTCACTTGTTATTCCCTGCACAACCGAGGCCGTTGCTTCGCCTTACTTTCAGCCATTTTTTCACCCTTATCAGGTGCAATCAGCAATCACTCGCAGACAGGAATGCTTTAGCGATCACAAAGCACCGACAAAGTGAAAACATGGTTGAGAAAAAGGCAGAGCGAGAGCCATGGTTGGTACGGTGTATAACTCGTGAATCCTGCAAAGAGAAATCGCGGGTTCGAAGCCAGACACTCCGAGCTCCGCTCACATCTCAGCATCCTCGTGGTTGCATTATATAATTGAAAATAAAAGCTACATGAGATTGGTAATAGCTTAACCTCTCTGAATAAGGTTTCTTCTGAATATTTTACAGATTTAGCTGACACGCAAGATGTCTATCGTTCTTTTTAGCAATCACGAGGCTGTTATTCAGCACACGTTTTCTTCCTTATACAGAGAACACACAACACAACGTTAGCTGACGTTTCGGCAGTATCGCCTCACTCAGATCTTGGAAGGGTACACTGATACGTAATTTAACAGGTCAAACGCCTCAACAGTACAAACGGAAAGATGAAGATCTAGACAATAGTCACACGATCACCGGCTTCTTGAAAAACGCACCATTTTTACCAACCTTCCTCCGAGGAAGAACAGCCGCTCAGAGTCGCACATGGTTGGTGACTGCACCAATGCCCCATATCAAAAGTCAATTCTGATATACTGGGCTAGATCACGCGTTATCTTTGAGCGTTACTCTTTGCCATTCATTGTAGCGTTCTTGGCATTTATCCAAAAAGCCTCAAGGTCTGCGCGCTGGTGTTTTAGGACCCTGTGCGAGGATAGCGACTTTTACATCAAAATCGTTTCCGCTATGCTTTTGTATCCTATACGTGCTTTGTGGCGTGCCTTGTTTTGATTATCGTTTGCCATCTAGGTGTTTTTTTTTATGTGGATACGTAAATGTCTTCCTGTTTCGCCAATATATTCATCTCCGTAATTATTACAAGAGATCAGGTCGTACCTGAACTCATGCACTCACCGTCTTTGCCGTAAGGGCAAATTACGCAATTTGGTTTTTCATATAGATGCTCAGACGCGCGGTTACGAACTGCCTGTCGACGTAGACAAACCGGTGGTATTTCAACTATCGCTACCGATTCCTCTGGACCTGCCCTTCTTAAGCATCGTTTAATAGCTACGCTTACTTAATCGCTAATAAAGCGCAAGGCACGACTGGCACTAAGTCTTGCCATTTGCGTTATGTTTAAAGTTGAAGTCCCCGCTCTCGGTTTCCGGCCGCTACTCAACTCAAGCAGATACATAGATTATTGTGGTACCAAAAACCGAATGACAAAAACATCCTGGTTCATTTCCTTTCTTACCACCCTTCACAAACAAAGAGGGCGCCTGTGAGAAACATGTTTCGAACACCCACCTCTGCATGCACAAGTAGGGAACTAAAAGAAGAATCGCGCGACTAGGCTCGGCAAATAGCCTTCTCAAAGGACTACAAAATGGTAATTTCACGAAACAAGTTTAGAAGGAGAGCGACGATCCAAAACGAACGGTTTGGTAGAAACAAAATCCCGTTTATCTTGCCCTTTATTAGCGGTGAAATAAGTGTAGCGATAAAGCGATGCTTAAGAAGGGCGGATCTAGAGGAATCAGTAGCGATAGTTCAAATGCCACTGGATACTTTACGTCGTCAATTAGTTTGTAACCTCCTCTTTGATCGTCTACGTGAAACACCGAATTGAACACCTAAATGGCAAACGGAAATCAAAACAAGGCACGCCACTATGCACGCATAGGATGCAAAAACATAGCGGTGAAGATTTTGATGTAAAAGTCGCTATCCTCGTACAGGAGAATAAAATACCAACACGCCAACTTCTCGACGCTTTGTGGATAAATGTCGAGAACGCTACAATGAATAGCAGGGAGAAATGCTCAGAGATAACAAGTGATCTAGCCCCGTATTTCGAAATTGATTTTTGATATGGGGTATTGGCCCAGTAACCAACCATATGCGACTCTAAGCGGCTGTTCTCCCTCGGTGGAAGACAGATGAAAAACGGTGGGTTTTTCGAGAAGCCTGTGATCGTGTAATTATTGTTCAGATTTTCATCTTTCTGCTTGTGCTGTTGAAGCGTTTGTATCCTCCTAGGCTCTGAAGGCGGCGATACAGCTGAAACGTCAGCTACTGTTGCGTTGTATGTTTTTTGTACGGAAGTGAATGTGTGCTGTATAACAAGCTCGTAGAAAAAAAACGGACATATTTGCAATTCAATGAAGAGGTTAGGTGGCGGATAACACAATAGTAATGGCACTAGTCATCATGAGCACTGTGTTCTATTCAGCTGCGGCTAACCAATCATCTCTTCGGGGTCGGGAAATATGTACCGGACTTGTCTAGGAGAAAAATCACTCTGCAATCCACTGGGACCGCTCTAGCTCGGCTGTCTCAGGACTCGAGGGAGAATTGCTCGACCAGCATTCGACGACATTCAAGATGAAATGAAAATCCCCAAGCAGCGATGGAAGCCACTCGTAAAGTTGGGAGATCTTCGCGAACATTGGATGTGAGGAAACGAGTTGAATGTAAGAAGCGCCGTACAGTAGGCGTGAAGACGGGTCAGATAAAATAAAAAAATAAAGAGGTTAATAGAAAGTCGATCTTGGGATAATATTTCACTATTGTTATTATTTCATTATTTATCGCACTATTATTATTTCATCTCTACCCATTTCAGCCCCACAGGGAGAGCGATGCAAAAGTAAGGATAATTTTTCTCTAGGAATTTGTTGCATAAACCGATGATGTATACCATTTCAAGGTTTTCTTTTTGCTCTGCTATTCTCTAGGCAATAATTCTTCCTGGATTTAATTTTCAGTGATCACGTTTAGTTGAATTAATGCTCTCAACACAAAAGAATTGTGTCGTTTTGCTCCATGACTTTGTACTTGGTTGCACTGGAGTAGGAGCTCCTTAAAACTTTATTGAACAGAGAACCATCAGCGATATGTGTTCTTGGTCTCGTAACAGAAAAGATCGTCGGCGCCCATCAGCAGCTGATGGCGACCAATTGGAGATGACAATCGGAAGTAAGTGGCATAAAACTATATGGAATTTGGCACCAATCGTCAATCGGCCGTAATTTGAAGGAATTTGGAAAGGAAAACCTCCTTGAGAAATATGTGCTGGTTGAATTCAACGAGAAGCTTATAGCTGCCGTGAAGTTTGGTCTTTTTCTTACGTAACAAAAACGATCCATTTATCGATCGCATTATCAAATCCTTTAAAGAACGGATGCAACAGCCGACGGAGATCAGTACTGCACTCGAACCGAGGCGAAGCTTCTGAGCACTTATCAGAAACGAACTTGCAGCCAAAGAAGATTAGGGTAATAGCTATACTCAGAATAAACTATTATAATTTGCTATGTACTTGCAAACAATGAAATAGAGAACCAGCGTCATTAGTTCTGTATTTCTTCGTTTTCCTAATTTCCTTTTTCCTTCACTTTATTTCCTTCACCGAAGACTTCGGTTGTTTTGAGTAAGATAAAAAACCTGGTTTACATCTTTTTAAAGAAGGCACGTTTTCACATGTATTATGCGTATACCATTAATTCCTACATTCGACTCGTTTCTTTGTCTCCATCATCCACGAAGGTATTAAAACTATTGCTTGTGGGCTTGGCTGTCGCTTGAGGATTTTCGTCTTTTTTATGAATGCCGTTTAATGCCGATTTGATTGATTCTTTTTGGAACCATAAGATAGCCGTGCTCGGAAGTTTCCACGTGGATTGGAGAGGGTGAGGTAACCCAATGTTCCTGTGCCGAAGCAATAATATCCATGTTCCTATACCCGAGCAATAACATGCCTGGTCTAGCTGGGTCAGAGTCCAAGCTATGCCTTGATTCTAGTGAACGGCGTCAGTATTGCTTCAATACCTTTCTCTTGCAAATAAGAACCGTTCATCAAAACCGCAAAAAGAAACATTAAAGTTTTAGATACCCTATACTAAGTATTTGTTTTTTTGAAGGTTTATACTCTTTTCTCAGACTTCTAAAAATGCCTTTTTTTTCTTAAACCCATAACAGCAGCATCATAAAGCTTTCCAACAATTTTAGCTGGAAGGGTATGCCGATTTTCAGCAGAGAGGATTCTTTTTTCCATCGTTAGGACGTCGAAAAGAGCCTTTTTACTGAAATGGAAAAAGTAGTTAGCTTATTCTAAATGTTTCGGTGATAAATGGTTTCAGAGAAAAAGCGCACCGTATGGAACTAGATAAAAACTCAAAGGGAATGATGTCCTTGATTAAACGCCTTCTACAAGTCCTTAGAAACTTCCATGTGAACTTTTTCAGACAATGCGCATTTAATTCAACTCATTAGACTACATGTTGTCGTTCTCATAGAAACCGTTACAATAATTTTAAAACGAGTAAAAAAAATAAGAACTCATGCACTACAATGTACTCATGTGTAAGACAGAAGTGACAGAGAAGAGAAAAATCACAACAAGGCAAAATTCGGTAGACGCAGCAATGAAATGAAAACAAGGTCGAAATGAGAAAATACGTAGCTCTTTATGCATAAGCGACTAATCTATAGCCGCGTTTTATACAAGAGCGCTGTTTAGATTTGCTATTTTGCCATAAAGAGACAATCGCTCAATGGCCGCCTTTACATAAGTAACCAGACGAATTGGATTCATGCTCTGTTGCGCTGTTTTCTAGACCGGAATGTATGGGTTTTCTATTTCACTGAAACAACACCTGAGATACGTAGTCTGCTCAGCGTCGGTTATCCTTGCTCAATGGAGACGTAATGGAAGAACGATTCGAAAGCTAATGTTGTACAGGTGATTGCTGATAGCGCCTATAGGTCAATAACACGACTGAGAGACAGGCGAAGCGAAGGACTCGCATGGTGTGGTGGTGAACGCGTTAGACCTCGGATAGAGTAATAGCACGTTCGATCTCCACCGCAGACACTAGAGGCCCGGAGTTTTGCAAATATCTCGGCAACGTTGTGGCTAATGTTGTAGTCGACTTCATAACCTTATGGTAGAGCAGGTCAAGGAAACTTAGGGTCACTTATTTTTTCAGTGAAACCAATGAAGATAAATGACTACATAGCAAAAATGTGAGACTCATATCTGCCGATTGGCTTGGACCATTGGCTAGTGAAAGAAAATCTCTGTGAGCGGCGAGAAATAGCTTAGGCACTTTTTATGGTTTATTGACTTTCTTCTGTCTCTTCATCATTTATACTTGAACATCTATGTATTTCTGGCAAATAAAAAAAAACAAATAAAAAATGACAACAATAGCAAATTTTCGGGTAATGTTAAACGGAAATTTTGACCAGTAATTTTTGTGTTTAAGAGCCAGCTACGGCGGACGGGTAGTGGTAGAAATGCCTTCGAGTAGTACGAGCCCAAGTACGAGCTCTGGTTCGATCCCGATCAGGAGAACCAAACATTTCATCACTACGGGTTGAAAATTGGTTTCAGATATGTTCGAGAAGCTCTTTCCGATACACATATGCTGGCGGCAGGCTACGATGACATCTCAGCACAGTCATCCCAGAATTCCACGGAGAATAGAGTCGACTAGAATTCGAATAGAAATTCATAAAGAGTATCAGAAGTTTTGAAGCGGCTACCGAATCGCAAACAAATTCAAAGGTCTTCGTAATGCGAGGAAACGAAGTGGTTGGAGGAAGTGCTGATAAATGCACAATAATTGTTTTAGGACGATGTAGAAAAATGTCCACTTCCGGCATTCATGTAGGAACGGTGAGCAATTTTGAAGCAGGTGCTCTAATTCCTTCATTAATTTTAAATGCTCATTTTTTAAAATCCAAATGGAAACACTTCCTCCATAGGCTTCTAACATTTTTGTGGAAAAGAAATTGGTTTACTTACGGGAGAACATGTGATCTAGGTTAACTTCGACAAATAAGTGATGCAGTGGTAAAAGAGACTATTGCGATGTACTTCTAACAAATAGTGGGAATATAATAGTAGAAAAACTTGGCCATTTCGTGGATTTTAACAATACAGCACTTAGTGAAGTAAAATCAATAAAGTGAAGAAGTTATATCATCTATTCGACGAGCGATGCTTCTGTCCAGTTGACCTGGCACGCGCGGGGTTTCTGTTTATTAACGCCGCAATTCGTACCTTAAATTTGGATGACAGGGCTTTCAAATGCGCGTAGCGTTAATATAACAATAACATTATAGCGAAATCAGTACGCAAAAGTAACATGAAGAGGAATCGGTTACACTCCCAGCAATAGATAGTTCTTTAATGGATCACTGATGTGGTCTGAGAAACAAGAGGTACATATTATAGAAATATTGTTCAGATACGAAGACCTATGATCAAGTGGAAACATAATAGTATGTGTAAGGAATGGAACAGCAAATTAATAGTGGCGCCTATCCACTGCTTGAGAGTAGGCGAGTTTTATGGTACTTTCGAAATTGTATGTCTAAGAAGATCACAAAGTACACACGAAGTGCAACGATGAGAACAAAGAGCCTATAGAAACGCCATCAGGACTATTGTCGTTTATGTGACATGGGTGGAGCATTCCCGTCATAACCAAAGATGGAAGAATGCTAGGCTAACACGATACCGATAAATACACTATCCAGGAAAACCTGCGGCGAGTATGGTTTTTTTGTAAGTGCACGTCAAGTAGTTTCGCTGAGTATTAAAAGATGTAGTGAATTGTGAAAACTTGAATAGCAAAATGAGAGAGTAAAGAGTATTCTCTACAAGATAGAGAATTGTCTTCATAGAAGATAAGAGACCTATTTAAGGTTCCTTGCATAGCAACGTCTCGAAATTGCTTGGAAATGGGCCACAATTGTCTACAGAGTTGATACGTATCGATTGACGAAGGAAACCTCAGCTTTAGATCGATATTTATCGCTTAAGTGGCTGTTGCTTACATATTTTTTTCATCAGCTGTATCGTCACAACGACACCGTTTCAATCGAATGCGATTCCAGGAATTGTGATCGGATATGAGTTGATTTCCCAGGTGGTTGAAATGTTGAAATTACTGTGCTCATATAGCCTCGTTTTTTGAACCTTGATATGCAGAGTCCTCCCAACGGTTTATCGACCTCATCGTGGCAGGAACGTGTTCCTGGGTGTCTGCCTGCGATGTGCAGCGGGGATTCATCACCCGGGCAGGGTCTCCCACGCTGAGAAGGAGTCCGGCGTTTTCATCAAGAAGCCTAGCTAAGAGTAAACCAATACCAGAATTCATCGCCGTATTGATATCAAACTAGTTGCATGATTGTGTCGTTTTCTTGTTCAGCAATCGCGAGGTTTTTAAACAGCATACATTTACTTCCATAAAAACACAATACAATACAACGCTAGCTGACGTTTCGGCAGTATCGCCTTCTTCAGGGCCTGGAAGGGTATGCTGATATACAATCTACTAGGCCAAACGCTTCAATAACACTTACAAAAAGACGAAGAACTCTCCGGTAATTACATAATCAACAACTTCTCGAAAAACCCACCGCTTTTTCGTGACTTCCAATGAGGAAGTTTAGAACAGCTGATTATAGTCGCATGTGGTTGACGACTGCACCATCCCACATCAAAAATCGATGCGAACGTACGGGATCAGGTCGCGTATGACCTCCGGGCATTCGTCCCTGCTATTCATTGTAGGGTTTTTGGCATTGATCCAAAAAGCCTCAAGGAGTTTTCGCGCTGGTGTTTTGGACTCCTGTGCAAGGATATTGACTTTCACTTCAAAATCGTCTCCGCTATGCTTTTGTATCCTATGCGTGCCTAGTGGGGTGCTTCGTCTTAGTTTTCGTTTGCCATCTAGGTGTTCTTTTATACGGATACACAAAGGTCTGCCCGTTTCGCCAATATATTCATCTCTGCAATTGTTACACGAGATCAGGTATATCGTACCTGAACTCATGCAATCACCGTCCCTGCCGTAAGGGCAAATTACGCAATTTGTTGTTTCACANTACACGATCAACAACTTCTCGAAAAACCCACCGCTTTTTCGTGACTTCCAATGAGGAAGTTTAGAACAGCTGATTATAGTCGCATGTGGTTGACGACTGCACCATCCCACATCAAAAATCGATGCGAACGTACGGGATCAGGTCGCGTATGACCTCCGGGCATTCGTCCCTGCTATTCATTGTAGGGTTTTTGGCATTGATCCAAAAAGCCTCAAGGAGTTTTCGCGCTGGTGTTTTGGACTCCTGTGCAAGGATATTGACTTTCACTTCAAAATCGTCTCCGCTATGCTTTTGTATCCTATGCGTGCCTAGTGGGGTGCTTCGTCTTAGTTTTCGTTTGCCATCTAGGTGTTCTTTTATACGGATACACAAAGGTCTGCCCGTTTCGCCAATATATTCATCTCTGCAATTGTTACACGAGATCAGGTATATCGTACCTGAACTCATGCAATCACCGTCCCTGCCGTAAGGGCAAATTACGCAATTTGTTGTTTCACACAGACGGTCATACAGGCGGTTGCGAACTAATTGGCGACGTAGAGTAGTCGGTGGTATTTCAACTATCGCTACCGATTCCTCTATACCTGCCCTTCTTAAGCATCGTTTTATAGCTGCGCTTACTTCACCGCTTATAAAAGGCAACATAAACGGGATTTTGTTTTGGCCAAGCGTTTCGCGTGGGCGCGTCGTTCTCCTTGTAAACTTATCTCGTGGGGTTACTATTTCGTAGCCATTGGAGGTGGCTATTTGCCGGGCCAAGTCGCGCGATTCTTCCTTAAGTTCCCTGGTAGTGCACACAGAGGTGGCTGTTCGAAACATGTTTCTCACAATCGCCCTCTTTGTGTGTGAAGGGTGGGAAGAAAGGAAATGGACAAGGATGTTCTTGTTACTTGGCTTTCGATACCACTTTGTCAGGTAACCGCTACTTGATAGAGTTATTTGGACGTCCAAAAACGGAAGCCAGTTTTCTCTCGGTTTCTCTCGGTTTCGGTAGTTGCATGATGGCAAATCTCCGTCTGATCCACAAAGGCTGCGAATGGGTGTGGTAGTGAAGACCTGAGGCAGACTTTGGCCAGGCTGACCTCGAGATTCCAGGGAACCATAATGGTTTAATAAGCAAATTTACGAAAAATGGAGATTATGCTTGGGTCCGCATTAGTGAGGACAGGCCATTCAAGCATCAAGATATTCAGAGTAGTTTTACCGCGCTTATAGAGTGATCCAAGTTGACAAGGAATTTGAAATATCTATTCAGTGGCCTAGATAAAAGTAAGCGAGTTCCAGAAATTGCAGCCGTACCAGAAAAAAAGTAGTTGCAAAAAATAATTTTTTATCTACATATTGTCTAGAAATGTTTTGATTCTATGGCTATCTAAGAACATGAAGGAAAGGCCGACATCCACACGCAGTACCAACCTGACTCTTTTGTTCTTTAATTTATTGAAAAAATTAAAAAATTAATCGTTAGTTCATACTTATTTACTTGGTTAATTTGTTTAGTAAAAAGATAAATTGTCTGGAAATGTTTTAATTCTATGGCTATCTAAGAATTACTATAGGTGTAGGTCTAGCTAGTTAGCTAGCTACTAAAAAATAAGTCAAGTTTGAACTGCGGATTACGTAACGCATTCGAGTTCATTAAGCAGCGTTAGAGGTGAGTGAATGCATATCTGGCTGGTACAATGAATAGTGATGACTTTCCAATGTATCAAATCAAGGTTTTCGTTTCACCATGTAAGCCTAGGCATCAATTTGTGGACACTAGAAAGATGGAGGCCTTGGTGAGCCTGGAGCGCAGGATCGAATCCATGTGTAATGCAATGCACCACTAAACATTGGGCCACGAGTGCACAAAGGTATGTCCAAGTGAAGTCTATCGCATAACGCGTTCATGTTAAACAGCGAAGTGTTTGGGCGAGATGATATCGTCGTCTTCATCCGAAGCTCTTCTTAGCTTTCCTTATAATCACTTCGCACGGTTTCGGAATCGGAATAGCCCTTGTGAACTCAAAGAAATTATTCGCGCACTTTTGTGTTAACGTGGTCTTCGTCACAGCAATCAGGGTCTTTGCCTTGTCTTTTTCCAATCAGTTTCTTATAATATCGTTGCTACTAGCAATCACTCTTCATCCTGAATGATCTGGGTAGCCAAATTGGTATTGAGCCCAGTTAATCTTATCTCATGCCATATCCCAGCATCCAGGCTGCCGTTACACTTCACATTGGACGCTGCCATGAAAAACGTGTAAGCAGTGAATAAAATTTAAAACTTTTCGTACCGTTCTTATGAACTCTTTCCAGTGAATATACGCGTCTTTTATAACTATTGAGACAAAGGTGAAAGCGCCGAAACCTCGGAACTCGTCACAACTTAAGTGTTTGAGAAGCGAAAGACCTGTTAACAATTTCCTACCAGCACATCAATAGCAGTTCACAAGAGCAAAACAATTAGTTGATTACTGTTAGGGTTCTAGAATATTCGCTTTCTGGGTTCGTAAGAGCAAAGCAATTAGTTAATTAGTGTTAGGCTTCTGGAATTTTCGTTTTCTGGAATTATCTCCTATTTAATGACTTCGAAACTCTCGAAACCTTTTTACTTAATCCAGTAGGTCGGTGCAAAAATAATGGCCTTTTATGGTTATGAAAGCTGTAAAAACATTTTCTAATAAATACACTGTAGCTAAACACCATTTTGAACCTCAGTCAGTGCATAAAAATTTGCCGTGAACTTTAGCTTATTTTATTTCATGATCCATATAATACTGTCCCAATCGTCATGCATTGTCTTTTGAATCCTATTCTACAATGATTTAGGGGCCGTTAGGTGAAATGATACTCTCAAATCATAAAAATTCGAACGTTTTGCTTTATCAGTCTAAACGTAAAGGAACGGCTGCAACTTCGAACGTCATCGAGAGAACACCTTCCGAAAGCACAATGCATAAGTGGTTCCAGAGAATTGTACGAATCTTCAGGGCGAAAAATTTCAAGTGAGGACATCAGTAATGGACAACAACCGTTTGAAAAAGCATAATCGATGTAGCTTCTGTTAAAAAATGCTTAAATGGTGGTGGAAAACTCAGCATCAACGATACGTGAGTGCTCATAATTAGGGAGTTGTCAAAAAGATGAAAAAAAGAGAATAGAAGAGTGCCATTTGATTTGAACAAATGGAGTTGGATGCAGTTAGGAAATCTATTGTGCGCTTTTTTATATAGTAAAGACGATTCATGTATGGTAATGATCGTGAGTGATTGCGCTCTAAAACGAAAAAGTGAGACCTACGCGACAAGTGAATTTGCACCAGCAAATGGTTAGCATGACTATTTCGTTTCCAACAGATGGGCAGATCTATTGAGAAGCCATCAAGCTTCTTGGCAAGACGGTCACAGAGAAGAAAGAGTGTCACAAAATCGTTGAAATCCTACAAAAATTCCAGGGTAAGTATTCAGAATTCACCAAGAAAGATTCTTAGCAAGATGACTTCCACCCATACATTGCATAAATAACGTTAAAAAGTTGAACGATTTAGGTTACGGAACCTCACCTCACATATCGCATCTATTAGAGTTTTCGCTAACCAGCTAACAAATTTTTTAAGCATGTAGAGGACTAAACAGCGAGTGGATAACTTCAAAAATTGTTTTTGGGGAATTCGGCGCTTCCAGATGTAAGGAATTTTGCCTCTAATCATGTCACAAAAAAGCAACTACTGTGGACACTGGACTCATATCGGTCTGACTCTGAAGGAATCGATTGGGCGAAACATTAGCCATAATAAAGATTTGTGCCAACCTCGTGAAGGCTAATCGTGAACCAAGGCATCCCAGCTTTATACTGCTAAGTTGTTAGCGAAAATTTGTAGAGTCTAGGAGTTCTTGTCTTTATTAACAAGGCTAGATCGCAAATTGAATTAAAACATTTCGAAGTTAGCGTTCATAAGCAGCCATATTTTTGCATCAGTCGCAAAATGTTTCATCTTTTCTATCAGTGCTTTCGCTAATTTTTTCTGGGGTGACAGTTTGTTTCAACCTTAGCGACGTCTGGCAGTACCAACTCTTGATCTGAAAATGGATGCAAACACAGCTGGTTGACAGCTACGAGTCCATTTAACGCCTTAGATGAAGAACTATCTATCCATCGTGTCC
The DNA here is from genome assembly GCA_900624975.1 of Angiostrongylus costaricensis. Lineage (NCBI taxonomy): Eukaryota > Metazoa > Nematoda > Chromadorea > Rhabditida > Metastrongylidae > Angiostrongylus > Angiostrongylus costaricensis. The sequence goes on from UYYA01004911.1 coordinate 52,239, forward strand.
TAGAAAACATTTTTCAAACGGTCATTCTACGGAAGAACGCTGGAGGAGCCGTTAAACTGAAAACGTCAGCATCGACTTCATTTAGTTGATCAGTGGCTTGTCTAAGGCCCATTCTGCAAGACACCATCAGCAAAACTCATGTTATTTTCTTTGACGACAAGAATCCCGAAAAACTACATAAATATCGGTTTGTTCTTCTTCGTATAATAAGTTTTTTTTTATGAATTATGTTGTTAAGAACATGCAATGTATTCGCCGAGCTATACTTTTAGTGGCCTCATCATGCGCCTTGAAAGTTCGCCTCTGCTTCACTGTAGGTTTGCAATGCGGAAGTTTAGAAAAAAAATTCCTATTAAAAAAATTGTTCCCTTTTTCTTTCAGTACAGTCACTTCATTATCCTCTATACTGCCGCATAATCCTCCTCGCTCCTAGTTAAGCTATATGCAAAGCTCTTGACATTTGCTGAAAGAAAATGTTTTTGAAGAACTTATATATGACACTTTGCAAACAGATATGTTGGTAGATTGCAGCAATATCCCATGATTTCACATGGGCATAACTGTGCATGAAGTCTTCTGACTATCTAGAATTCTTTCCTTTTAATAGTTTTGCGACGACGTCACCTCTATAAAGGGTAAAAGGGTAAGGCTCTCGGCGTTGATCAATCCCTGAGAGATGCGCCGTGTTTTCGATTTCATTAAGCATCTTTTGGAGGTGATTGAATGCACGTCTGGCCTTTACAGTGACTCGCGATGGCCTACCGATGTATCGAGTTAATGCTGCTATCCTTCCAGACAAGTCTGGTACCAATTTGCCGACTCCGGAGGGATGGAAGGTTTGGTGGTACATGGGCGCCAGGATCGATTCGAAGTGTATGTCGCAAGGTGGCTCCGACTACTGCGTCGCACGCGCTCTCACCTCTTTAGGAGCCATACAATCAGAAAATAACGGTCGCTTTGAACTTTAATTTAACTTAAATTTAAGTATTTATAAATCATACTTTTGCAGTGCAAAATTTTAGACTCTAAACTCCTCTCTACAAGATAAAACTTTTCTTGGTTTACTAGAAAGAAATTGTGACTTCCCGCAGCTGATGACTTATAATTCCTCTACGTTATTCCTTCAAAGCTCATATCTCGAATACGAAACCAAGTTAAGAAGAGGGATTTCATTCAACACGACTTTGGTCCTTCGAGTGCGTCATTTGCGTTTCAGCTGTCGTTATCTTAACCCTTTTATTTACTGCCTTTTTCTTTTTAATGGCACAGTATGCTGCGAAATATAACTCGTATATAATGCTGAGATATTTGCAAAACTCCGGACCGCAGGTGTATGCAGTGGGGAACTAACGCGCTATTGTCCTTTCCGGGGAGTGGCGCACTTCACCACCACACCATTCGGGTCCTTCGTTTTGCCTGTCTATTTCGCAACATACTCTGCCATTAAAAAGAAAAAAGCAGTAAATAAAAGGGTTAAGATTGTGATTATAACTAAGCCTCAGCTTAACTGGGTTCAATGCCGATTTGGGCTCCCCAGATCAATCGCGTTGACTGCTGATTGTGGGTGGTTGCTGATGGCAAAAGATCAATAGAACTAGCTGAGAGACAGGCAAAACGAAGAACCCGGATGGTGTGGTGGTGAAGTGCG
>UYYA01004912.1:0-33420 GCA_900624975.1 Angiostrongylus costaricensis
CTTTTCGAAAACTGTTAGTGTTTATTCAATAAGCAAGGTACCTGAATTTTTGAGAACTTAGCGTACTAATTAGACTGAGTCCTCTCGGTGTATGCAATTTCCGTGAAATTCGTTTGAATATTGAGTTCGTTTCAAAGTAAAATTGGAAAAAGAAATTGAAAGCGAGAATAGTTCGAAGTGAAACATTGGAGCACACCATTATGTACTGATTAGTGAAATCTCGGTTGCTTAATCACGTCACTCTTGCAAATCCAAGGAAAGCTTCATTAAGAACTGAAATATGTTTGTCAATGGTTTGCAGGGTGCGATTGTTTTCTTGTATGTTAAACCAGCATCTCTCGGTACATAGTGAACTCTACTAAATGAAATAAAATTTTTACCGACAAGGTGCAAGTTCTTTATTCTACAAAGTCGGAATGGGTTCAGTATCCAGATGTGCCTTGCAACACACACGTCGGTTCGATCTAGCGCCCTGAGAAATCAAGTCCCCTATCCCTCTAGTATTGCTACCAAAGCTTGTAAACTTTTCTTTCTTATCATCATTACTATATCACTAGAAATTGAAAGGAGAAAGCTTTCTAAAAGGCTTCCTGGTTCCTAGTTCCGTACTTCGTGGTGATTGCTTTCAGGGTGACAAGGTGCTGATATTTTCTCAATTCACTTCTATACTGGATATTCTCGAGGTTTATCTACGAATCCGAAAATATACGTTTAGGCGACTGGATGGCTCTACTCCCGTTATGGAAAGGTAGTCTTATTATGATTTATAAGCATAATTTCCGCCTTAGTAAATTGGCTTGTTTTCATCCTCTTTAAAATGAAGGTTGCCTGGATTTTATTGTCTTTCCATATGAACTTGAAATTTTTAGACAAGAAATGATTAACGAGTACAATAACGACCCAGAGCTTTTTGTGTTCCTTCTATCTACACGTGCTGGTGGTTTGGGTATTAATTTGACGTCGGCCAACCATATAATTCTCCATGATATCGACTTCAATCCATATAATGACAAGCAGGTACGGATAATTGGATCGCTTATGCTTTATCAATTATCCTTTTATAAATACAAATATAAAGTGTACGTATACGCGTTCATATATACATCTGAATATATATATCCGTATGTACATACATATATATGTACAGTATGTGCACATAAATATATACATATATATATATCTTTTTATTTTATAAATATATATATGTCCAAAGGTTTACCGCCTCATCGTGGCTGGGTGTTTCTGGGTGTCGGGTTGCGATGTACAGCGAGAGGATTCATCCCCTCAGCAGAGTCCTACCAAGCTGATAAGGAATCCGTCGTTTCCATGAGGAAGCCCATCTAAGAGTAAACCAATACCTGGATCCACCGCCGTCCTGATACCAAACTAGTCGCATGTTGGACAATCTTTCTCTCTGATCCACAAGGTCTGCGACTGCTTGTGCTGGTGACGACCTGGGCAAACTCTAGCCTAGCTGACCTCGGGAATCCCGGGATCCACAATGACTAGACCAGCAGGACTCCAAAAAAACGGAAATTGTGCTGGGACCCGCATACTAGTGAAGAGGGGCCATGCAAGCGTCGAAGTAGATTATGTATATACATATGTATATATACATATATATATATATATATATATATATATATATATACATTCAGGCTGAAGATCGGTGTCATCGCATGGGACAAGAAAAAAGTGTTTTCGTTACTCGTCTTGTGAGTAAAGATACTGTAGAGGTAAATTATTGGTTCTCTATGGATTGATAGGTAAGATTACTAACTGATGATGAGTAGTTGCATAATTTAGGTAGATATTCTTTGCCTTGCAAGAAAAAAACTTCAGCTTGAGAAAGCAGTTACTGTTGGAGTTGAGGAGCACACTGAAGGTTGTGTTACCAAGTAGTATAATTCCTCATCATGAAATAATTTTTCATCAGCAACGGTATTTTAGAAATTAATGGGAATTCGTATGGGTTCACGGAATCAAATGAGGAGAAACCGGATAGTGACACTTTGAATCTTCTCTTAAACAACGCTCTCAAACGAAAGTCCAAAGAGGGATCCGCGTAACAGTGAGTTAACTTCGGGTTGCTTTCAGATTTTAACCTAATTTGCCTTTGTTGTTATCGAGATGATCTCTTGGCGACTTTCCGATATCTGCAATATGTTTACGATTTACCTGTTCTGTTCAAAGCGGCAAATTATGTAAAATATGGGCACGCTGTAAATAATTCTACATGGTTCCAGTTCGTAAGTCACATGGCTTCTATATTGGTAGGCATCGCTTCGGTGACATAATGTAGAACTTCGTAACGAGATGCTGTAATCTTATAATTCTCCACTTCCTCTTGTTCATGTAACTTTCATAGTTCAATGCGAAGTTTGTAACGGTGCTTATCGTTATTATGGCAGATCTTATAGCATACCTCTAAGGGACATAGCTAACAATTTTGTTCTTAACTAGTAATATCACTTACGGAACTTTGTCAAATCCTTCTATTGTGTGCGTAAATGGGCCGTTCAGCGTTGTCATTCAGAGTTGCTGGGATATTTTATGTTATAAATATTGCCTACTATCATGTCTTTATGACAACTATATAAAACAAATAGCTAGCACCTCCTCCATAAGAATTCTGTGATCAGATTCTTCTAACTTGGCAAACAGGCCAGTAATTTGATAAGATTTCGCAAGAAAGCACGTCACAACAATTAAAAAAGACTTGCGTTTTAGCAAAAGGCCTTACCGAAAGCGTTGCGAATAGGACCACGCAATGGTAGGCTCTTGGGGACGATTGTATAAGTTAGAGTAACTTATGAAAGTTTCTAGTTCTCTGGGTATTTCTATACAACTCAGACATCATTTCACGTTGCGAGAATACCTTTAGTACCAAGATGCAATGAAAACAACAATACATTGTGCTCGCGAAACAAGCAACAATACATTCTGTGAAATCTTCATAACGACGAATAGTTGATGGAACGAAAAGAATAGAGCACTGAATGGTAGCAAAGTAACAATAACTCAATTAGGATCGAATACATGGTTGGAATTTATCATTACACCATAATTCAGTGTCTTATGAAGAGCCGTCTTTGCACGTGCAAATGGCAATAGTTGCCCAGTCACAGAAAATTTGAAAGCGAAGGTTTAGAAGAACTTCGCTTCTTTATTACTGTAACATATGCTTTCTTAGCTTATGTATCAAAATCGTAAAGAAATGTAGATATAATGGAAGTTCTGCGATCACTGAGACTAATGGAATATCAGTTTTCGTTGGAAGAACCTATATGTCATCAAAAATGGATTCACCAAAATCCCCGTCCTATACTAAACTTTTATCTCCATGTCTTTTCACATGCTCGTCTCTATTTCTCTTGTTTTCGAATTTTCGGTCACAGTGCGGGCAAATGAGTTGTTTGGGACCCAGAAACAACCGAAGTTCGTGAGACCGCCTTTCGTGTTCACGCATTCTACGAGCAGTGTCGAACACTTTACCACAGAAGCCACACCTTAAACCAAACTATTATCGCTTTATTTCTAGAACTTTGTTACTTTTACAAAGATCGTGAGATCTATATTATCTCGGGCTCATTATATAAACATATTCGCAATATTGGCACGTATACGTGATATACATGACCCATTTCCTTTCCAGCTATTTATTTCGCTACACGGACTTTCTTACCACACTTTGTTATTAAATCGATGTCTTCCCTAACGCAGATATTGTTCTACACTTATTACTTTCCAAAACCTTTTGGATGACTTTGTTCGTCCAGCTAGAGACCTTGGTAAGGAGGTGATAGTAAAACATCCTTGCGTGTATTTGAGATTAATTCCCGTTGGTATCCATAGAGCAGCACAGCCTGTTGCTGGTAGCACCTGCTCTCTTCTTCGGAAACCAAACTGGCCGTACGATTTCCATATTATTGTGGCACGGGTGTCAAAATCTAAAGGCGGTCCCACGAGGACCCATACAAAACCGGGATGTTCGATGTTTTTCTTCAATAAGACACGAGGTTGTTATTATAGAATTTATCAGGATACAATAGCTGACCTTTCGGCGGTTTCGCCTTCTTCAGAGCCCGGAAAGGTCAAATTGAGATGCCATCTATTCAGCCAAACACTATCATAACCCTAGCAGATAAAACTTAACGAATAAATTTGTATTCGCATAAGAAACAGCTTCATTTAAACAACTACCGTTTATATGTTGTAAGTATTAAGTTAGTTGATGGATAGCAGCCGCACAGAGTAATACATGGGCGAGGATTGTACCTGGGTCAGGTCATTGGATTAACCTGAGGTATGGCGCCAGGTCACGCGTGATGACAAGACACTCCTTGCGGTTCATTCTTGAATCTTTGGAATTGATCCAAAACGCTTTAAAAGTTTTATGCGCTGATGTTCTCGATTCCTGCGTGAGGATAGTGACCCTACCTCAAAATCTTCTCCGTTGCGTTCCTGCATCCTATGCGCGCCTAGTGGAGTGTTTGGTTCCAATTCAGATTTACCGACTGGGTGCTTTATGCGGACGCAGAGCGGTCTACCCGTTTCGCCAACATATTCGTCCCTGCACAATTTACAAGAGACTAGATAGACTGTACCCGAACTCATGCAATCACCGTCCCTACCATTAGGGCAAATTATGCAGTTTTTCGTTGTACATAGAGGGTTATATAGGCGGTTGCAAACTAGCTGGCGTCTTAGAGTGCCCGATGGTATTTCTATCACTCTTACGGAATTCTCTAGACCGGCCATTATTAAGCGACGTTTTATGGTTGCACTTATTTCATTTCAAATAAAGGACATAAGGAACGGAGCCTTGTTTTTGCTTGAATCATCGCTCTGGGGCGTGGTGTTTCCTCTATGCCTATGCCGAGAAGCTACAGTCGGGATGTGTTTTGCCTCGATGTGGACAACGTTTCATTTGACAGCACTAATCGCAGTTAACAATTTAGTGTACTTACATGAATGCATTGGATATATCCGTATGGCAATCAGTGATATGCCTCAGCAGCTGACTTCGCGTTTCAAATGCCTTAAACAGAAAACTTTGGTAAGTGATAAGATGGAGAATTCCTGCGATTTTTTTGAAAAGGAAGAGGTGCGAAGAAGACACAGTAGTCACCTTAGCACAATGATGACATGGAGAGATAACTTTCGCCCTCATGGATGGTAACACATCGGCATGACTCAAATTTGTGTGCCGTCTAATGTCACTTACATTACGAGCCTTGAAACCACAGAAATTGCACCTAGAGTGGAAAAATGAAATATGTTAAAGATATAATCACAATTTAACGTATTATTTACTGCCTATTCTTTTTAACGGCAGGGTATACATTGTGAAATATAACTTCAATGATGCTGAGATATTTGCAAAACTCCGGACCGCAGGTGTATGCGGTGGGGAACGAACGCGCTATTGTCCTTACCGGGGAGCAGCGGACGGGTGATTGCTGATGGCAAAAGATCGATAGAACTAGCTGAGAGACAGGCAAAACGAAGGACCCGGATGGTGTGATGGTGAAGTGCGCTGCTCCCCGGTAAGGACAACAGCGCGTGTTCGTTCTCTACCGCATACACCTGCGGTCCGGAGTTTTGCAAATATCTCAGCATCATTGAAGTTATATTTCACTATGTTAAAGATAATCAAGAAGAAATCTAATGCATAAAAACCTACGGATATCCTTCAATCCCTTCGATATGACTGACGTCTTCTGGTGGATTTGCGTGATTCGCAATATTATTAAGAATACCCTGCGGAAGCTCATCAAACAACGTCCTATGCTTCGACACTTCATCTCGCGTCTTCACCTATGCAGAAAGACTTCAATAATTTTTGAAATTAATCTTGCTATTGATTTACACCTTACGGATCTCCCTTGTGTTGCGGTCTGGAAGCCTACTAGTCATGAGGCCGTCGCGCGTATCATGATAGCGGATACGGTGTTGAAAGCCAACTAAACGCTACCGAGCACTTGCTATGAGACAGGTAGACCAGAAATTCCTTTCTTTTATGTATATTTGCATGTGGGTATGCAGAGAGTACCCATAAAAACACATAATCAAGTGACTCAAAAGCAAATGAGAAGCGGTTTGTAGTCGGCTATAACAAATGGGCCAAAAGCTGACTTCAGAAGAAGTCGATATGCAGTTTGCCAGTGTCTCTTGTGAAAAACATAGATAGAGAATTACATCATGTTGGGTGTTAAAGTTAACAAAGAGTTAGTATAATGCTTAACTGCAGACACCCTATATCAAGAAAAGAAGGAGAAAAAGCCAGAGCGTAGTGCGCTAGAAGTATACTTATTTGGTTCATTTGACGATTAGTGCGATATAGGAGGTACAGTATTAGTCCACTACGGTCAATGATGTAATCAAACCATAAAATGGTGAAGAAAAACCGTAATATATCTTAGCACTTTCATCACGATTCAGTTGATGGCAGAGAACATCATTCAGGTTATTTTCAACAGAGAGATCAGACTTCTGAACATAATCTTCTTTTGGAAAATGTAGAAGCTCAACTTAATGAAAGAAAATGTAAAAATTGATTGCGTATGTTATAAATGAATCTAAAATACGACAAGTATTAGCGATGCTTAATAAACCTACCGATTCCCGAGAATGTGTAGGCTGCTGAGACCGAGCGATCGACCAATTAGAATGACCGATACGTGATAAAGAATCTTTGGAAGCGGTTGCTTAAACAATTGCTTAGGCGGTCATTATATAGATAAACTAGACATGTAAAAAAATAGAAAGCAAGAAACCTGCAGGTCACACTTGTGTACTCATAAGATTTAAGCTTTTAGAATTGTATAGTGCTATTTTTACAAACCATTACACTACTATTTAACTTCTAATTACTACCTAATCTTTTTTCATGATAGATTACTATGTGAAACGCAACAAGTATGCTGATGAGCAAACTCGGAACCCCCGATGGGCTTCGAACCAGCGATAACCCTTTCCTTACGATTACCTTCATGTGAGCTCCCGTCAAAGGTAACCGTGGGTTTGAGGACCAACTGTGGTCCCGAGTTCTACCCACATCAAAGCATCGATGTAGTTATTATCACTATATTTATTGCTATTAATATCTTCAGTACTATTACCAATGTTTCTGCTACGTATATTATTAACAAATTTGTTACACATTATTAACATATTAATTATAATTCGAGTACATCCGGGACAACATCCGAAAACCTAAGAAATATGTCAACCATTCCACTATCAAACCCCAAGACTCCAGCCAATTTTGGGAAAATGAATTCAATTCCGATCTTTTGATTTTTTCTATCTAAACTATTTATAAACGAATGGAGCGCATTACGTTCGGCACTTCTTGTTTCACAATGCTATCTACAATTTCATCGGATGGGGTCACCGGATGGTGTAGTGGTGAAGTGCGCTGCTCCCCGGTAAGGACAACAGCGCGTGTTCGTCCCCCACTGCATACACCTGTGGTCCGGAGTTTTGCAAATATCTCAGCACTTCATACGAGTTATATTTCACAACATACCCTGCCATTAAGAAGAAAAAGGCAGTAAATAAAAAAGACTACTAGCATTATTCTTTCGACTTGGGAATCTACAGCGTTAAATCATCATTCATCCTTTTTTACGTAGCGACCAGGTTTCTAACTTATAAACTTAAAACAGAAAGAATCGTGGACTCTAAGGTTGGGATGGAGTCGCGTGTTATTTGTTTTCCTCACTACATCTTCGGTGCTCTTCGAAGCCTCCCGAACCCTCAAAAAAAATCAAAGCCTATTCCCTCCTGCTCAACTCTGGAACTAAGTAGTTCATGATGATGATTTCTCCAGCTAGATAGACGTTGGTGGAGCGCTCAGAGATCCTCGTTCCATTGAGCGAGAGTGGGGATACGTAACCAATCCGTTCCTCATGAACATTGCCTTTGGGAGATTTAGTCGAAGACCAGTCTTTCCACGCCTGGCTAAAGCTCGAAGTTACGAAAAACACGTCGTAAGCAGACTGAAGATGGTGTAATTGCCAACCACGGACTTCCACTCCCGTAGTTTCATCCCAGTATTCGTATGACCCGATGGTGGCAGCAAATAATTTTGGTTAGATGGTACAGCCTTGTCTGACCCTCGTCTTCACCTCGATGTTAATAACGTCGTAAGTTGGTGGTATTATTGCGAAATTTTTGTATGCCTCACAAAGATTCTTTATATACGGAGTAGGGACACCCCAGGCTTCCATCACATCGATAAACGTGAGACAGAGAAATCTCTTGTACTTTCACGATACTTCTATGAACGTGCTATCGTGTGGATGTGGTACATCGCATTGAATCTTTTTCGAAACCTTGCTTCCTCACATAGCGTTCCTTCCCCTGTGTTCTGTCAATTTTGAGCGCTTCTGGAGACAGACGTCTCTTCGTGACTTTCGAACTCTCAGTTTTCACAGCGCTAACCTGAAAATGTTGAATGAGCCGATCGTATTCTTCGTCGATGTTATAGAAAACGGTATCTTCCCAACACCCGACTAATGAATTGAATAAATCCATCTTTATGGTGGTCTTGGGACGTGGCTTTTTGAATCTTTCGACTTTTCGCCTTTCCGCGATATATGAAATCTTGCACGAAGGAGGCGATAATATGATTCCGTATAGAATTTTGGGAAAACAGCAACCTAAGTTAGGCAGAACTTTTGATTTACTACGATGTGGTCTAATTCTTTACGGTATCCTTGATTGGGAGATTCTCACGTTCAGTGTTCAGAACGGGACTTCTGGAATTGCAAGTTATCACGAAAGCTCTTGGTCGTCATGAAAAACTCGGATAGGTGTTCATGCAGCTCGTACTATTCCAATCCGTGGGGCCAAATGTGACGTTCTTCAGAAGTACTTGTTGGTTCATTCTTAGCATTAACCTATTCCGCCCCGCAGCCGTTTTTTTTTTGACTGGCACAATAGAGTATGAGCAATTTTTCGTTCGCTGTGTACTTCCAGGTTTTTTGAAATGAAAAATTTTCCTCAATAACTAGAGGATTTGAGGAATTTTGAACATCACAGTATTGTTAAAAAGTACGTTAATGTTTACAATGTTGTACCATAGTGCCTATTGCAAACGCAATGCTGTCGGTATTTGTAAGTGCTTCGTAGTTCATGTTGAATTTATTTCTTGATTTTCATACTCCACAATCTATACAGTAGCCACAGCGACTAAAATGGTATAATACTATAATGCTGTTCAAATTGCCAGTTAATTAACTCTTTGTAAAAAAAGTGTTTTGTTAATGTAGCGGATGTTTCTTCTGGTCTCACTCTTAGGATTTTGATCTGACTTCGATTAGCTATTGAATTAATATACATAGTACGGTAAAAAACTATGTAACCTACAAAACATCAATATGCACACTACAGTGTCTATACAGTCGTTTGGTCCAAATTGCTATGGACACTTTAGCGTTCATAGTGAATGGTCTGCGCACGGGGCAGAATTAGTTAGCCTCTCTAATAATGACCTAAAAAAATCGATGGTCTTCTCTGTAGAACTTCTCCATGTCCGCACACAACGTGTCCAATTTGTCTTCGCCATAGCATGATGTTTGCGCGTAGACGATGAAGATTGTCAAAGCCGGTATTGACCCACACCTCCTCAACCTTAAACGCCCAATTCGGCTCCTTAGTTGCTCGAATGAATCGACGTTTATGATCAAACTCGTGTTGACAAGAACGCCGACGCCGCCGACTACTCTGCTGTCGCATGTTCCGAGAAACAGTTCTTCTCCGGTGTCATAGACGGCGTTGAAATGCTGGCGTCTCCTCGTCTCGGCCAGGCCGATGACATTTCTCCTTGGCTACATGATAAAGTCCTTCATCGAGGGCTCTGATCCAATTGAGCGTGTTTCGTACGTACAGATTGCTGCCCTAACCCTTCCAGATTTAGGCAGCCTAGGATGGCTTTGAGATGTTGTAAAGCTGTAGTACTATTAAAACCGTCCGAATAGGCCGATGGTTCTGCAGAATACCCACTGCTCAAGATAGGATCTTTATCTGAATGCGGATGGATATGTTCTTAAAATACTTAACGACTACTTTTAATATTCAAATATCATGGGGCACGTGTGGCGCAACGGTCGGAGGCGCCCTGTGACACACATATGAGATCGATCCCCGCATCCATGGCCCGCCAAGTCATCTATCCTTCCGGGATCGGGAAATTGGTACCAGACTTGTCTGGGAGGATAGCAGCACTGGCTCGACACATCGGTAGGCCACCGCGAGTCATAGTAAAGGCCAGATATGCATTCAATCACCTCCAATGATTCTTAATGAAGCCGGGTGTATGGCGCATCCCTCAGAGATTGCTCAACGCCGAGAGCTTTATCCTTTTTTGTCCTTTATTCCAATATCTGTTTCCATTGCTATTTTAATCGAGGCTGTAAGTACATACACTTCAGAATTCAAAAAACAATGAAAACTAAACCTCGAACAGGTTGTAGCAGAGATAATTCGCTCGGCTGTGCAGGAGAATCTGATTCAGCTACTGTCATCGGCTCGCATTCACTAATCTAAAATGTTAACGCATTATATTTGACACAACAGGAAAGTAGCTAAGTCCAAGTCACCATAATATCCACCTAACAAAGCTTAAACTACAAGAATTCCAAGGATTTACAACTTTCTTTAAGGAAAAACGTTTTTCATCAAACTAGTGCACTGGTGAACTTCACGAAAAAAAAAACCCAACGCAGAACACAAGAAAAATGTGGTCAGGCAAAATTTTAGAAAAAACAAGAAAAAAAGTATATTGAAAACTATTCCAAGAAAACTCGATATTCTATGTACGAATGAAATCAGCACAAAGAAAAATGGACTGTATACTGACAACACCTCATTGTAATAAACAGTGGAAGGCGAATCCAACGCAACTTCATCAGATAGTCGCTGTGACAGACCGTCGCTCGCAGGAACTAGAGTATAAAGTAGTGGGATTGTCAGATAATGTGAGCAATGGCGAGAGTAATCTGCACTACACCATAATTCCAAAATTGTAAAAGAGAGGTTAAATCTCAATGTTGAAAACAACAACATACAAAGCAGCTTACTTCTCGGATTTTTCAGTGACACCTCGCTAAGGGATGAAAACTGTGAGGCTATAGACGTTTCACTGCCAAGTTCATTTTCATCAAAACCATGAACGTTATGACCATTAAGAAAAACAGGTTCAGTGATTGAAGCCGTTTTCAAACTATAATAGAAAAGGTAAAGGACGACGGAACAGAACTTGGTGCACTTCTTTATCAAAAAAAAAAAAAAAAAAAAAATCAGTGGAACCAACTGCTGTTCACCATCATCGGTAACTGACGACACGGATCTTCATGTTTTATAAAGATCCTAAAGAACTTCTTCATAGATGGAAATCCTTTTACAAATTCACTATCGATCCATCCAATGCTACGATAGGAAATACACAAAAACAATAGTACAGAAGTGAAAATTCCAGATAAAGATATTGTAGTGGAAATCAGAACAACTCTCTAAGGCTTATCTTCTCTACCAAAAATCGTTTTTATGGAATAAAAAACACTCTACACTGATTTTTCACGAATACTATGCTTTTATATACGATGCAGGGTTACTTTATGCATTTGTGTTTTGTTTGACTGAGTCGTAATAAAATTGTATTTTTGACAAATTTTACAGGATAAGAACTGAGACGTCAAAATGATTATTTCGAGAAATTTACTTTTATGAAGTCAAAATCGGCCGCAGTTTAGTGTAGTGCAAACGGCTCGAAATACTAGCGAGATAAGTAGTCGAGAAATGTTAATACATACACATTGCAACACTTGCCTAAAAAAATCCTGAAATCGATCTTGAGGATGAGGAAGGCCCCATACGCCCATCTGATAGACGATAATGAATTAAGGGAAACAAATACACTCATAACTGTTGCATAACTGGCCCAAAAAATCGTTATAGGTATCTCGATTGTGTGGTGGGTCTAAAAAATTGGAAAGTCGAGAAGACTTGACAAAAAGATGCTGCACGACTTCAATGACAATTAAAGATTTCGCCATTTTGGGAAGCTGTCGGTGCTTCTTTAGCACAACTAGGACCCAATTCTCGGCCGTGTTGTGAAGTATGACAGTATGAAGTAAGAAATGGATAGTCAGCGTCAAGCTGCGACGATCGACTCCGCGGTTGCACCGCGATGAAGCGGCGCAGCACTTCCCAAACCCGGAATTGCACCATTGCACCAGAACACCATTCTGCTCGTTTGGTCATTTGCTGCAAGTTTACCCCATCAGAGCGTCCGGTATCCACGTGCAGCGTTTACAGCGAAGATGCCCAGCAAATAGACGAAATGCGGTGAACAGCTAAACCTCTCATTGGGTCAACAGAAAAGGATCAATTTTCTCCACGATAACGCACCGCCATACGCCGCACTATCAACGATGCAAAAGTTGAACGAATGGCCTACGAAATTCCACCTAACCTACCATATATACCGAACCTCCCGCCTACCGATCACCACACCTTCAAGTATCTCGATAACTCTGTGCAACAAACGTTTCAGAAACCAAACCGAGGTCAGAACTAACCCCCAGAATTCCAGAGTTTCACGTAACCGGATGGATGAATGTTCCACATTGGAACATATATATATATACATATATGTATATAGGGAGCGGATAGCATAGTGTTAGTGATGTCCGTCATCACCAGCATGGTGCTAGTTCGATTCCGCCCCGGGTGAAGCAAGCCCCTCATCCCTCCGGGCTCGCGAAATTGGCTCCGGACTTGTTTGGACAAAAATCACTCTTTGCAATCTAATTGAGAACGCTCCAGCCCGGCTATCTCAGTACTCCAGAGGGAACTGGTCGACCAACACTCTACGACATTACAGATGAAATGGAAATCCTCAAACAGAAACCGAAACCACACGTAAAAGTTGGAAGATCTTCGTGGACAATGGACATGATGAAACGAATCGAATGTGAAAAGTGCCAGGATCCGCACAGTTGACGTGAAGACGGATCAAATAAAAAAATAAAACAAAATATATACATATGTATGTATGTTATGTATCTATACATGTATACATATATATACATATATATATATATATATATACATATTAGTTATCGAATATAATATCACATAAGCGTACTGACATAAGCGTGGAGGTTGCTCTGCTATATTACCCAACATGAAATTTCCCGACCTCAACATAATTCCATCTCTTTGCTATAAAACAATAACTTAAACAATATATATACGCAAAACTTACTCCTACCTATAGCTTCTTTTGTCTAGTTTTCTTGAGTTTGAGCGATCTGAGCCTCTCAGACGAACGTACGACACTTTTACTTTTCTATTCTTAAGTGAGGACGGAACTGCTTCTGGTCTGAAGAATTAAGTGAAAATGCATCTCCATCTTTATATTTCTTATCGCGAACCTACATTCTAACAACACTTACATTTTTTTAGCATCGCCACACACACCTCGTTTCCGATGATATAAATATTTGGAATATTCAAACAACTGACTGAAAAAAGAACTTTTTAGTATAGAGAGATCTGAACAGAAAGGGAATAACACAAACATTAACCTGCAGGGCAAACATAATATATGTGCTACACCTTTTTCAAGTGAAAACCTAAGTGACTTTAAGACATCAAATTTGAATACGGACTCTTTTTCCATGACGAATTCGAACTTCCTAGAAATAGAAAGTTATAATAGGAGAAAGTAATACAGATTCACATTGATAGAAATTAAGTAGAAGACGACAACAAGTAAATTATACAAACTCTGGCCAATGGCAAATCCACTCAAGAGCTTCCTCCTCGAGGAAATGTTCCTTTATTACATGAAGAAGTTGCAAAACATTGTCTGTGATGTTATTCCAACGACGCAGCTTCTTCTTGCATGACAAAATTGGGCATCTCGGAGATCCACTGAAATTAGCCAGAAAAAGACATAAATGCCGTTTTAGTAGCGGCAAAATTTATGGTTGCGACACGAGGCCCGAGATGCATTGTGTGATACGCATACATTGAAGTGGGAGGAGGTTGGGAGCGAAATGGACAAATTAAGCTGTATCAAATTCATTTCCGCTCAAGTGGTTTGTTTTGCTACACAGACCTTTTGCACTCAACTGTAAATTATCCAACATAGATGTTATGTCCGGTGAAACCTATGGAAAGGTGTTCTCTACACTCTTTTTACACCATCCGCCACCAAAACCACCGTGCTCAGCATTTCATGCATTCGATTCGTTTCTCGTATATATCATCTACAAAGGTCCTCAAACCTTTCATGTATGAGTTCGGCTGCTTAAAAGTTGTCGCCTTCTTCAGTAATGTCGTTGAATGCTGGTCCAGTCCATTCTCCCTGAAGTCCTAAAAAAGCTGGTCTAGAGGGTTTGCACTTGGATTGCAGGGAGTGAAATGTTCTCAGACAAGTCTGGTAACAACCTGGAGTCCGAAGGGATCAGAAGATCGGTAAGTCCACGGCGAAGTGAAAGCGTGTGATGAGTAAACGGCAATATCACCTCTGCGCTATTCGACAAATAGATTTCTATATAATTTTAAGTGCATAGTAGAGCTTTTACTGGCCGATATCCGTCACAAATATACTGGCTACGCTAATGAGTGTAGAAAGTGCACCAAAAAAGCTCTGCAGAGCAAAATAAACAACTTAAAATAAAATGAGCGATATGTATCTTAACCCAGCCGATACAATCAGTAATGCGTGAGTCATATGTAACCGAGCTCATAAGAGACACGTAGGTTTTCCTTGATATAGCCGCATGGTTTGCGATAACCGGTTTTGCGCTTCTTAGGTAATCCCCGCTGACATGTGATTGCTGATAGAACCGTTACAGTGACAAACTGGTTTGAAGGAAAGGAAAGTAGGCAGTAAGTAAAACGGTTAAGATTGTAAATACACACAATTTGTTTATTTCATTCCGTTTCTATTTTTAAATGTTCCGACATCACACTTTGAGCTGATGCCAGCACATACTGCATTTGATTTGTTTTCTCGCATTTCGTCACTCATAAGGGAACCCAGAAAAATGTAGTAGCAACCACCCTACCTTGGAGAAACAGGTGGAGACTTGGTTGGTCCAGTGCTGGGCCGAACCAGGGTAGTACAGGTAATGAACGGTATGAATATATATACACATATGTATATACGTGTATTTCATGAATATATAAAGAATAGCACATATATATTTGTGCTTTGTTTGTCACCAAAACAATTTCACATAGGAGTGAAACATCTTGACAATAACTGTACGAAATTTGCGTTGTAAGAACTAATTATACGTTCGTAATAAAATAAACACATTACGAATGAAAACTCACGAGTAGTGTTCTTCTGTAGGATGATATCGTTTGGCGTGTTGCACTAACTCGTTTGGAGTAGGGAAACTTCGGTCGCATTTCACACACTGTAGATTTAATACTCCACCACGTTCAATAGAATTCATGAAAGACTTCGAAACATGAAGGAAAGGAAACTCGTCGGCGAGATGCTCATTTTTCCTAGAAAAGAAATTCAGCAAAACGAAATTGGGAAAGTATGCTCGTGTAGTGTCACGGAAATGAAGCAGAAAATACCCTATTTCCATCGCTAGCTCATAAGCTTGTTTATCTGAACTGTGACGGGATATCATATGTGCAATTTGTCCAACAGCGTTCTTATATATAAAGCTGGGACGCCACGCCGAAATGCAACTCGATAGAGGACATCTTACACTAAAATTATGATCGGTTATCAAAGTAATACCACGTCACGGACTAACGATACTATCCAGAAACCTTGCTTCATCGCACATCACTTTAAGGGTTCTAGTATGCCACATACAAGAAAAATGGTTAAGAACTACTATCAAATAGCTATGTGTTCTTTCTCATAGGTGGAAAAACTTTACCGCAGTACCACACTTCACTTTTTTCACACCCGTCTGTTTAAAATTCCATGTACACAGCAACTGGTACATTACTGTGACATGACGGCGATAAATAAATTTTTGTACGGCAACTAATAAAGTGAGATCAGTGAATGCTTGACATAGTTCGTAACCAACTAGGTAAAAATAACACCAAAAACAATCAGGTAATTAAATCTAAATAAATTTAAGTAACATACCCCTCATTTATACTTCGAGACTTCTTCGTCTTTATTGCCGCAGCTGAAGGAGAAACAAGGACACATCTTCCTTTCCGCAGACCATCCCGGTAGCGCCCGCAAACGGCAATGCAAGTAGCCCAGTGGAGACGGAGATTTGATATCTTTGGAAATGCAGCTCTTTCACAAGACGAACATCGCAATGAACCATCCTTCAGAAATTCGATTAGTAAATTAAAAATTTGAAAAATGAATTAAAGTTAAAAATCAGACTAGAATTTTGAAAAAAACTGAATAAAAGAAGTGGACATACTCCATTATTAACTAATGTCATTATCGGTAAACATTGAGCCTGAGTGGAGCATAACAGAAAGAAAGGGCAAAAGTACTTAAGTAGAATGGCATAAGCTAAAAGACTGCACTAAAGATGCGATTCAGTCAACTCAATGGGGAACTATAGACAAATTTTTAAAATGAGCTAGAAAATTGGAGTGATAACCAGAAGTGTTTCCAGCCGTTCAGAAGTGTTCATAAGCTCTCTTAAGTAAATAACAATGTCCTAGCTCCTACTAAACGCCTATTTTTTTCTCATGGAAAGGTACGATGTGAAGCTCAAGCACAAAGATGCTGAGATATGAGCAAACTTGGAATCTCAGTTGGGCTTCGAATCCGCGATTACTCTTGTCTACTATATCTAGGGCTATACACTATACCCATCAATCGAAACGCTTTCTTCGTCTTTTTCTCAGTCAGTTTTTTAGATTATCGATACTCCTTTTTAATTCTTACCGTTACATTCTTATTACACTTCGGTCATATCTGGGCACATTTATGGTTGTACTCCTGCTAACTAAACTCCAACTGCGGAATATCATTGCAGAATATGGAACATATACTACGAGCAGAAATAGTATTGAAACAAAACAAATGATACCTTTGTAGGTTTAAGAAGAAACTTCAACGGATTCAATTTATCGTCAACCGATATGTGGTATCTGAAAGTGCACAATACTCAAGGGATAAAAAAAGCAGTCTAAAAGAGGTTGTTCTCGGACCTCTTTGCGTTAAGAACCCAAGCAGCAGATGGATCGCTATGATGAAATTTTACTATATGGGCAATCATGCATTCCTCTTTTATTTCATCACTAGAAGATTCTGGAACGCGCAATCCCCGACCACCACGGACAGCCTACAAAAGAGTCGCTCTAATATCTAAAAAAAAGCTCATCAAAGAAAGAATACAAAAGCAAGAATTTTGACGCTCACTGACCTTGCAAAATGGACATTCACTGCGAGATAATTTCGCTAGTTGCTCTGTTTGGTCCGTACTTAGCGGTGGAGGAGGCGGTCTGCAAGCATCGAAGACTAGAATGTACAAACACAATCCGCCAACTAATTCAGACGATCTTTGAGAGCTGAACCTTGTTTTCTACAGTTACATACAAAAATATGTCAGCAAAGGGAGTAAAAGTACGCGTACCCGCTCCAAAAAAACTTTTTACGCACGGCCAATTTATGCAACTCTACATTGCTAGGGTTCGAGTCTGAACACTCCTCACAGCACTCCAGCTCTAAATCACACATCACAATAAAAGCACAATATAGTTGAACTGCAACTAAAGAAAAGGGCAAAAAATTCAACTGTTAACTTACCGCTAGAATTGGAAATACTCGATGGCAGATCAGTGGCGGTGGGTTCTAAACTAAATGTGTTAGCAACGAGGCCGCTACTATCTTCCATAGTTGGTTGCCCGGAATCACTAAATTGTCGTCTTGTACAGAAAAATCTGAAGGATCTTGAGGTTTTTGAGATACATCTTTGCTCACGTGGGTACAGTGTGGCCTCCAAAATGGGGGACGTGCTCCTCAAACTCTCCAACATTAGAACCAAGAGTTTCACACGCACTGTTCTCCATAGGACAACCTAAAACCGCAGTAAAATTAATAATTTGTGCAACTGAACATAGAGAGACGTTACGAAAACGCCATAATGAAACGGCCAGTTAAGAAATATCTTGCGCAAACATACCATTTAATGACGATGGAGTACAGTTTATCTCATAAGACTTCATTGACTGTGTAGTAACATCGAAAGCACTCTAAAATAAAATCATGTAACTATGTCTTTCAAACAATCTCACCTACAAAACTCCTAATAACGTTACTAACGCATTCACGACAACATGCACTGCTCGCAGTCCATATGATGCGAAACAATGGTTGCTTTCAATTTCAAATTACATAGTTACAACATTGTCGCTCTCAACAGTTTTAATCCAACCACAATAACGCTGAGATGTTTGCATAACTTGGACCCCAGGTCAGATCAAACCGCGATTACGCTTTCAGTGAAGTCTTTGTTTTGTCTTTCTCTGTCAGTTTTCTACCATAACGGTACCATCAGCAATTAATCACCAACGGGAGTAATCTGGGGTGCATAAATGGGCACTGAATCTAGTTAAGCTTAAGCTAGAGTCGAAACCACAATGAGTAATGTTCAATGTATAATCAAAATTATTATAATCACAATGTTTTAAATCAAATAAAAGTCACTAAGATCTACAGGAATGCATTGCTTTTTACTGCAAAACAATGAGATTCTGATTATTTGGACCTCACAAATGCTTTCCCAGAGGCTCGTTTCTCGAGACTGAAAGAACGGTATTTTCCTCACGAAACCATCGCATTTTAAAATGTATTGTTGCTGTCCGCTGCCGCATTAGGGTTGAAATTTTCGAAATCTATGCATTCGCTGTAATTGTTTGACAATGAAGTTTTAAGTAGGTTTAAAAAAGAACAACGGTTCACTAAAAAAGTTTGAAGCTTCAAAAAAAAGTCGTGAAAAGTTTGCTCTATAAGTTTTCCAACTCCTCAGATTTTCAAGTACTCTTCTTATGAAGAAGTTCAAAACAACTATCGAAAAAAGTAGCATCGCTGCGAATGTATTGAAAAATAAATCTTCGCCTACCTCCTCGCCATTTGATGCTGCTAGCGATCCAGTGGTTGGATTATCTGAAAATAGTAATAAACAAAGTTAAACTTATTGTACTTATTGAAACAGATCTGCAGCTATTGTTTACTCTACGCTTGCTAACGTCAATGTATCTGTGACAATAAGGCCCTTAAAATTTAGTTGGTTATTGAAACCGATGCAAACCACACAGGAATGCACCCCGCATTACAATTCTATGTAAATGCAGAGTTATGAATGAGGATTTCTAATTCACTTTAAAATGAGGACTCTGTGAATTGAACAAGACAGCGTTCTATTCACAATATAGAACTTTACTAAGTACAACTTACTAGATTTCTGGGATGAACCATCAGAAAAATTGGAATTTTCCGCAGTTTGTCGTGAAATCGAGCGTTCACCGACTGTAGAATTAATTCACTTTAAAATGAGGACTCTGTGAATTGAACAAGACAGCGTTCTATTCACAATATAGAACTTTACTAACTACAACTTACTAGATTTCTGGGATGAACCATCAGAAAAATTGGAATTTTCCGCAGTTTGTCGTGAAATCGAGCGTTCACCGACTGTAGAATTCCTTTTTGACCTAAAAGACGATAAAAATGTAGAAAATGGCGGAGTACAGCAGCTCATCACAGAGTGAAACAAAAAGGAACGCAGAACATACAAAGGAAGCAAATCCGATAGCGAATGATATCTTTGAACAGAACTTGTGTAACAAACCACTTGACACATCCTACTTTCCTCAGAGCTACCTACAAAAAAAAATCCTGCACACAAAACCATTCGAATACTTGAGAACTGGCACCATGGCACTAAGTAAATATAAACATACAGGAATCGGTTTTCTCTAAGTGTGTAACAAACGATAACATCATCCAATAACGCTGTAGGTTCAATCAACTTAAGTTTACCATAGAATCAAATCAAAAACAAAACGCGTGCTTGTAATTTCAAGCTTACTGTTACCCCTTCATGAAGCGGTGGTGTAGTTTTTCAAACAGACAAGTAAATTTTAGGTAAAAGAGAAGAAACAAGAGCAAAAGAGCAACAGAGCACCATGAAACTGATTGCAATGCTTGTCAATATCTGATAGGTAGTAATAGTTGAAGCAGACCGCACATGGAATCTTCAGTGAGTTATCCAGCTAAAAAATAAGTTATTTAATTAAACGCATCACCCGACGCTGTTGTTATGTTCACAAATACTCACCTCACCTTCGTGACTCTGGATATGTTTCAGCATGAGGGTTTCGACGGGCACGTCATTCGGCGAAAATCTCCATGTCACTGCATAACTACACACAGGACAGGTAATTGGATTACCATCCGCACACCGAGAATCGACAGTAGTCTGAAAAGAAAAATATGTGTAAGTGATAGAAGGCGCAATAACGGCAAAAAATGTTGTTCCCTTTTTCATAGCAATCGCTAGGTTGTTATTCAGCATGTGTTTACTTCCTTACAAATATGACACATACAACACAACAATAGCTGACGTTTCGGTAGTATCGCCTTCTTAAGAGTCTGGAAGGGTACACTAAAATGTAACTTACTAAGTCAAACGCTTCAACAGCACAAACAGAAAGATGAAAATCCGGACAATGGTTACACGATCACCGGATTTTCGAAAAACATCTTTCATCTTTCTGTTTGTTCTGTTGAAGCATTTAACCTAGTAAGCTACATATTAGTGTACCCTTCTAGGCTCTGAAGAAGGCGATACTGCCGAAACGTCAGCTGCAGTTGTGCTGCATGTGTTATATTTGTAAGGAAGTAAACGTGTGCTGAATAACAAGCTCACGACTGCTGTACAAAAGAGAACGACAGATTTATAATCCAATGCCGAGGTTAATAGAAAGTCGATCTTGGGAACAAAAATATTATTGAAAACCTACCTCCGTGCTAAGAGTAAACCCTATAACAGCACATCTTCGGAGAGTTGTACACCATTCAGTGCTACCTATACCCACCTTAACAGCATTGCACAGTAGATCCCGTCCTGTGCTATTACAACTGTGTTGTTTACTTTTCAAACCATCTCTAGTTGAAGGAGCCTAAAAATTAGCAAATATCATCCACAAACGAGATTTGAAAGCATATCCTGATTGTAGATGACCGTAGACGCATAAATATTCACCGATGTGCTTATAAATCACCTGTGGTAGTGGCAGGTATTCAAACAGCAACGCATCTATCAACTACCGCAGCACCTTTAACTAGCACTATAATGTTACATGGGCATGTGTGATGCAGTGGTCGGGGGCGTCCTATAATACTCATGGGATCGATTCGCGCCCCCTGGCCCACCAAGCCACCACCTCCATCCCTCCGAGGTCGCCAAATCGTAACCGGATCTGTCTGGGAGGACCGAAGCACTGGTTCGATACACTGACCGGCCACCGCGAGTTATTGTAAAGGCCAGACATGCATTCAATAATCTCCAACGATTCTTAATGAAGTTGGATGCATGGCGCATGCTCAGGGATTGATCAACGCTGAGAGCTTTACAATACATATGCATACACTTGTCTATACGTACATTATATATATATATATGCGTATACGTACATGTATACATATATATGCATATATATATATATATATATATATATATATATATATACACAAGCCCATTGACTATACAAGATCGGCAGGGTACTCCTATAGAAAAACGAAAGCATTTGAAACACCGAGGAACCCACCTTTCTATGCCTCACATGTCGCTTATACTGGTCAACCAATTCGTCCCATCCCGAAATACTGTCTGAGGCAGCAAAAGGGATTTCTTCAAAGGAACTGGAGGAACAAGGTATGGAGTGTTTCGAGTCAATAGAGATGTCCATAGAACCTTTGGTCACCCTATGGAAAACATGTCAATTTCTTTCCAGTAATTCATAAAATACGTTAAGAAGAACACCCTAAGCCAATAAAGTGTACAGAATCCTTAAAATCAGTTTGTCGTAGAGTTTGTAAACCGCTTCGTCGTACAATACCATGTGTTGTCCCCATTCACACATTCTCAAGACATACAGTTCTCGCGGACATGAAACTTGCTTGCGGATGTTTCGCTTTCACGTTAGAGAAGCATTAGTGTTTTTTCGAGAAGAATGAGTGCAGATGAACTGAAGATCCAACTTCTGATAACGGAATTGCAGTCAGAAATGTGAGGGATACAACCGTTTTGACATGTGGATGAGCCGCTCGGAAGTCGTGCCTGCCTGAACAAGTCTTTCGTTGTTCCTATGTTACAATTCGTCATAGTCATGGTCGGGTTTGTATTTTGTGGTGCCTGCGAGCTTTGGTACCGTCTTGAGGAAGTTCAACTCACCTTCTGCTAAAGTCGATTGAGGCGAGCGATGAACACGTTCATCTGTTTTCTAGGAGAGCTTGTTTTGAAAAGATACTGTAGTGCTCTTGGGATCAACTATACAATTCTGCTCACTCATTTCCCCCTGACTTCCCTTACCAAAACGAGGCTCACATACGCTTAACTGCTAAATTTGGTTTTATGTTGTGTTGGACGCTTGTAATTAGGATATCGTCCAAGTGTTCTGTGATCCTCCCAAAGGTTTACTGCCTCATCGCAGCTGGCAGGTGTTCCTGGGTGTCAATCCTCCCGGCAGGGTATTCAAAGCTGAGAAGGAGTATGGCTTTTCCATAAGGAAGGCTAACTGAGAGTAAACCAATATCAGGATCGACTACCGTCACGGTATTATAGTCGCCTGGTGCCAGATCTCTCTCTGATCCACAAGAGTCGCGATGCAAAAGTAAGAAGCATACAGGAGACACTCATCAACAGATTGGTCTACCATTTCTGTTATATTATCATTCTAGTATTGTATAATAAGCGGGTGGCGCTGTGGTTGCTATGCCGTTTATCACGAGCGCTGTCTTGGTTTGATTCCAACACGGAATCCCACTGGTACTACACCTCTTTGGGACAAAGTTGACCTCTTGTAATCTCTGTGGAAACGCTCTAGCGGGTACCTGAGAACTTAAAAGTGAATCGACTTGCTATAAATCAACGACATTCATGAAGAAAGCGGAAATTCTCAAGCAACAGCCAAACCAACACGCAAAAGTTTGAACAGACTTGAAATACGTGAAAAATCTCTATCTGCCGAAAAGAAGAAGGAGGAAGAACAGCGAGAAATATAGGAAAAAGAGGACAATGATAACGAAAAAAAAATCGTGCAAGTGAAATTTGCTAATGTGTACGCAATATATTAATCCTATAAAACCTTCGAAGCAAAACACTTCGCTATAGAAGAGCTAGTAATTTGTGGAAGATTTTTGCTATTAAATCTGGTTATTTCGAACCATTTGGTCGGACAATTTCATTCAAACTACGCTCGTTTCAGAATCAGTCAAGTAGCAGAACTAGTTCGTTTCCGTGTGAATCTGGAAAAATCTGGAATACTGCGACTGGCAATTGTAATTAAACCCACAAACCAAAATCGACAGTAATTTTAATATCTATAGTACATGCCACGGATCTCCCTCATATGAGAGATCTCGAGCTAGTTAGTCGCGAGGCTACGTGGCGCGTCCCAAGGTGGCGGATAGGGGGTTAATCGCGGACCAAAAGCGACTTCCCTGAAACGCAGGTGGATCCAGGGGATGGACTCCCTGTTTCTGCTGCGCTGATTTGGCACATACTTTCTGTATTTGCAAGGCGTATTCATGCATGCGTGTGTGGGTGCGTTCTCGCTTAGGCGGATTGTATTCTACGAGTCAATTCGGCCGAAAGCCTGCAATCAAGTGACTGGGATGTATATGGGAGGCGCTTAGGAGTCGCCTCCAACAAATAAGCTCCATGTCCGCTCTGGGAGAGCCTGGCAAGCTACCCGTGAGCATACCCACCCACCACGTTCAGAGCCCAGCAAGCTATACTTAGGTACCAAAAATGCTAAACACAGTAAAAAAAAACGGGCCTCATTCCCCTGACCCCGAAGGGGCCTCCCAATTTCGCAGCGTTGGGCAGGACGAGTACGGAGAGGCTGCTAAAATCTCAGGGCCAATGGAAGCCGCCTGGATTTCAAAGAACTATGGTGACGATATGTACCTACAATGCACGCGCACTTGCAACCGAATCCTCGATAGAAGACTTGATTATGTAAGCAAGAAGGATAAGGTAGGACGTCATCGACCTGGCCGAGATGAGAAGACGCCAGCATTTCAACGCCGTCTATGACACCGGAGAAGAACTGTTCCTCGAAACATGCGACAGTAGAGAAGTCGGCGGCCTCGGCGTTCTCGTCAACAGGAGTTTGTCCATGAACATCGATTCATTCGAGCAACTTACAACCCGAATCGGACGTTCACGATTAAAAAGACGTGGAACAATTCCGGCTTCGACAATCTTCTTCGTTTATGCGCCGACATCAAACTATGACGAAGAAGAAGTCGAAACGTTCTATATGGACTTGAAGAAATTCTACAGAGAAGACCACACATTCTTCAAGGTCATCATTGGCGATTTCAACGCGAAGATTGGACCAAGAAGAACGTCTGAAGAACGTCACATTGGGACCCACGGATTAGAACGGAACGAACAGGGTGAGCGGCTGTGTGAGTTTATCATGGCGACCAAGGTAATCTATGGTAACTCGCAATTCCAGAAGTCCCACCCTCAGCGCTGGACGTGGGAGTCTCCCAATGGAGTGTACTATAACGAAATAGACAACATCATAGTGAACAGAAGGTTTTGATTAACCGATGTCGCTGTTGTTCCAAAATTCTACACGGGATCGGACCATCGTCTCCTTCGTGCAAGATTCTATTTCTCGTGGAAAGGAGAAAAAGCCGCTAAATTCCCTTCACGTTAGCGCTATGAAAGCTAAGAGTTCGAAAGTCACCAAGAGACGTCTGTCTCCAGAAACTCTCGAGCTGATATGCCAGCGTGGAATCCCATGAGCTGCAGGCAACCGCAAACTAACGTCTGAACTTGCAAAATAGTGCAGAGGGGCGATAAAAGAAGA
This sequence comes from Angiostrongylus costaricensis, assembly GCA_900624975.1. Lineage (NCBI taxonomy): Eukaryota > Metazoa > Nematoda > Chromadorea > Rhabditida > Metastrongylidae > Angiostrongylus > Angiostrongylus costaricensis. Next base: position 25,087 of record UYYA01004912.1, read on the forward strand.
TCATGAAGAGAGAATAGCAGCAGTAATGGTCGAAGCTGCAGAGGCTAGAAAAAGCGTACGCAAAGCCCACCGACGCCTCGCCAATTACAAGACCAAAATGATTGCATTCCGGCGCCCAGACGGAACAGTTATAGCGTCCAGAAAGGCAATGGAGAAAATCATTCACGAATACTACTCGGATCTCTTCGATAGCCACGTCCACCTTCCGTTATATGAAATAAAGGTGGATGGATATGTTGTACCACCGGTTCTCCCTTCCGAAATCCGACATGCCATTTCGCCGGTGAGAAATCGAACAGCACCAGGTCTGGACACTATAAGACCAGAACACCTGAAGAACCTTCCACCAGTCCTCGAAAACACACTGGCTCGGCTCTTCACACGTTACCTGTCTGAATGCAAGGTCCCTACTCAGTGAAAGACCAGCAAGACGTGTTATTGTTCAAGAAGGGTGACCTGCTCGATATCGGCGACTATCGCCCAATCCGCTTGCTGTCTGTCGTCTACAAACTTCACTCGAGTCATCCTAAACAGGATTGACAGAACACTGGATAAAGGACAGCCATGTGAGCAAGAAGGGTTTTGAACAGGATTTAGTACGACGGATCACGTCCACACGATAACAAGGCTCATTGAAGTATCGCGAGAGTACAAAAAACCGCTCTGTCTCACTTTCATCGATTTACAGAAGGCCTTTGATTCACTTGAGATAGAAGTCTTGGAAGCCCTTGATAGTCAAGGAGTCCTTACTCAGTACATAAAGAGTCTTCGTGAGCTGTACAAAAATGTAACAACCATATCACCATTCTACAACGATGTCAACATCGAAGTTAAAAGAGTAGTTAGGCAAGGCGATACCATCTCGCCAAAATTATTTACTGCCACCCTCCAGAACGTGATGCGAACATTGGAATGGGATAATATGGGAGTGAAAATCGATGCTCGGCCGTTAAATCATCTTCGCTTTGCTGGTGACATCGTCCTTATCACACCAAACATTAGCCAGCGGAACGAACGCTTGCCGACTTTGATAAAGGCTGTGGAAGGATTGGTCTCCGACTAAATCTCACAAAAACGGTGTTCATGAAGAAAGGTTTGGTTTCGTATGCCCCATTAACGCTCAACGGAACTATTACCTCCGAATGCTATCTATCTAGGTTGGGAAATCAACATGATGGACGACCTAGCCCCAGAGCTGAGCAGAAGGAAACGAGCGGCTTGGGGAGCTTTGAAGAGCATCGAGGACGTAGTGAAGAGAACAAAGAACACCCGACTCCATGTCTACCTTCTGGATTCAACGGTACTTCCTGCCCTAACGTATACGTCAGAAACCTGGCCGCTGCATAAGCAGGATGAAAGATCACTCAGCGTTATCGAACGCGGAGTCGAAAGGACGATGCTAAGAGTATCCCGTTTCACACATGTAAGGGATGAGATCCGAAGCTCAGACCTGCGTCAACGACCAAAAATCAAAGATGCCACTCTGTACGCCAAACAGCCGAAGATAAGTTGGGCCGGACACAATGCTTATGAATGACAACCGATGGGCAAAAGCCGTTAGTGACTGGATTCCTCGGAATGTTAAACGTACTGCAGGAAGACCACCGGCGCGATAGTCAGAGTTCTTCACAATGTGCCTTGAAGAAAGATATGATGCTCGACGAGTCCCTAAAGCAAGCAGAACCCACTGGGCTACTCTTGCACGCCACAGGGAAAAATGGAAGATTTACTGGCGCCCGCTCGAGTCACTCGACGATCAACGGGACTACAGTTGATATAGGTCATACTACATTAATTCTCTGTGTCAAAATGTTACGTACACAGTTAGAGAGTTAAACTTATTATATAAAGGATAAAAAAGGGTGAAGCTCTAGGCGATGATCAATGGCTAAGGGATGCGTCATGCATTCGACTTCATTAAATATCGTTGGAGGTGACTGAATGCATATCTGGCCTTTACAGTGACTCCAAATGAGCTATCGATGTTTCGAGCCAGTGCTGCTACCCTCCCAGACAAGCCTGGTACCAATTTGCCAACCCCGGAGGGAAGAATGGCTTGGTTAGCCACTGGCGCGAGGACGAACCCAAGTGTGTTCTGCAGGGTGCCTCTGACCACTGTGCCACACACGCCCTGCTCAGTATATAAAGCTATATATGGGATAAATATTATATACATGCCTGTATATAGATCTCTTTGCTTATTTATTGACATACAACTAGATAAGTAAAAATGAAGGCATCTCAATGTGAGACTTACGAAAATTTACAAATGTTAGGTTATACTTCCCATATACAGACAACACTTTTAAAAAAATGTTGAGGAAAAAAGTATCTTTCTGCTCCTCTTTTTGTAAGAACGAGATTTATCAATTAACTCATGCAATATAAATACTATAGTGCCACCATTTTTGATCTTAACGGCGATGAACTTCGTTTCCAATTATTCTCGAGTATCACACATCGATAGCGCAGAGGGTTGAGCAGTTAATCGTGTCACCTGAAACAGTGATGGGATTGAGGTAACCACAGTTTCTACGATTTCCGCCACTACTTTTATTAATTATCTAACACTCCAGTCTTCACTCTGTTCTACAGAACTCACAATACTGAGAAGCGTTGATGTCATTCTCACATTGTGCGGTGGACAGTTCACCGATTCAATACCTATCACACAGAATCCACCTCTGGTACGAAGTCTTCGCGGACATTATTTATTGTGGGTAAGAACAGAGAGGGCGTGTGTGGTGCAGTGGTCGGAGGCGTCGTAACACACACAAGGGGTCGATCCCCACGCTCTTGGTTAGCCATCCAGTCTAGTTCCTTAGAACTCAGTCTAATTAGTACGCTAAGTTCTCAAAAATTCAGGTACCTTGCTTATTGAATAAACACTAACAGTTTTCGAAAAGACGAGGATAATCGCGAATTTGTTAACTGCACATCGTTAGTCATTAATAAAAACAATAATGGTAGAGAGCGCGTGTAGCGGAGTGGTCGGAGGCGCCCTGCAACACACACGCGGAAACAATTCCAGCATCCGTGGCCCACCAAGCCTTCCATATCCCTGGGTCGGCGAATTGGTACCAGATTTGCCTGGAAGGATAGCAACACTGGCTCGATACATCGGTAGACCACCACGAATCACTGTTTAGGCAATATATGCATTCAATCACCTTTAACGATGTTTAGTGAAGTCGAACGCATGGTGCGCATCTCAGGGATTAACGCCGAGAGCTCTATCCATTTATTTATTTATGGTAGAGAAAGGCGAAAACGTGTTTGATCCCCAGCGAAGATACTTGCCGTCCAGAGTGTTGCAAATATGTCAGAACCGTAATGGCGGTTTTCTTTATTATGCCTTCAATAACACACCCAATTTGGTTTTCAAAGCAAACAAACCTTGAGGAAAAAACCATAAAAGAGGCTTATATCTGGAAGAAAAAGTTATGACAATCATACCTGTGCCTTTATTTTCGGCAATAACTGGTCCAGTAGACGACATTTTCCTGACTCAAGAGCTAAACCTTCATCAAGGAGATACTTCTTCGTACTGAAGAATTTTTCGCATAGTTTATGAATTTGAAAATCAGACTGAAAAGAGAGCTCCTCTGCTACATTTTCCCATCGCTTCTTCTCAAACGCCTTTTCCTAAAAGAGAACATACTGGTAATAGAACATTTTCATTCGAATAGGGTATGCTAATTCATGAAACATAGTAATATCACCATCGAATTACTTCAAGTTTACCATGACCGATTTGAAAAACATGATAATGACAAGTGGGGATTTGTATAGAAAAACAAAACGGTAAAAACGAGTATCTTGTACCGTGTCTTTCCAGCTGTCAGGAATTCTGTACTCATCAAAGAATTAATACCTTTGCACACAGAGTTTTCGCGACTTTGTCTACCAATGACTCCGTATAGTGAACCCTTCTTAGTAACGGGTGGTTTGCTGCTTGTCGCAAGTGCATAAGAGCTCCATATGCATTATTTGTATCGCTATCCATACCATGAACGCTAAAAGCGCTTGTGTAATCTACCTCAAAATGATTCTTAAGATAAGCACTAGTGAAGTAAAGATTATAGTGAACTGTTGCTCAACGACTAAGAAAATAGCGAACAACGGACTTCGAAAAAGTCAAAAAATCAACGTATTGAGAGACGGATGTTGGCTGTTAGGATATGTACGTATGAACAGGAACTTATACAGAGAATCAGACAAATCGTACCTGTCAAGCAATGTTTCGTACAATTCTTTTTGACTTTCCAACATCTCCACTTCTATTAGATTTTCATGTTTTTCTGGCAAATGACTTAACACCTAGTAAACAAAAAAAGATGCAAATAAAAATATTGACTAAGAACTCATCTGTAATCATAAAAACACAAAAATGACCTGAACTTTTAGCCTTCGTAACATATACGGTTGTAAAATTTGTTTAGCTTGTTCAATTCTATCTTTCTGATACATAGCGCTAGAAGCAGATTCCAATGCTGGACCATGCTATAACACTTTAACCGAATTTGATCCCAATTCCGATTAGGAACTGCCAATACCCCCATGAATGCAATTCTTTTAGTTGAATGACTTACCTGCTTAAAATGTTGGAGAAGTTGAGCAATATCATCACAGTATTTCGTGAAAATGTCAGTCATCACGAAATACATCAGTGATATCAATTCTATTAGATTATTCTGCAGAGGAGTTCCCGTCATTAAAATTTTATGTTTCCCCTGAAAATTCGCCGTTGTTGGGAGATCGAGATCGTAAATTACAAAATTACTCCCTATTTTAAAACTTTTCAAGAAACAAAACATCTTTGTAAGCATCTACCTTAACTTTCATGAGGTTACGATAACGATCCGTACTACAATTCCTGAGCATGTGGCCTTCATCATAAATTACATAGTTCAAACTGAAGTTCTTAAAAAACTTCTTATCGTCGTGTTTGGAAGAGATCATGTTGTATGTAGTGAGAATAACATCGGTCTGAATTAAGTACTATGACAAAAACTATAACATAGGGGATTCCACCACATGAATAACAAACGTTCTCTTTCCTCTTCTCGGCCATACGACGAAGTTGCTTGCGTTCCAACTGTTTGCCGTAGTACGTTAAAACCTATAGAAACTTCCTTTAAATAGAAACCAACTGAATAATGATTTCTAATCAACAGTGTGCAAACACCGCCAAAATGCATACACTGATCTTCGGGCACCACTTCGTGAACTCAGTCATCCAATTCTCTATGGTTGACGACGGCACCACGATAAGGTGTGGACCGCGGATTCCTGCCTCTTTCAGATATGCAATAAATGCGATTAACTGTACTGTTTTACCCAAACCCTGAAAAACTCATAAGGACACGGTAAAGAACACAGAAAATCACATTAAGTAGGGCAATTCACCATTTCATCACCAAGGATGCAATTGAAGCCTTTCTCATGCATCATTACAAGCCAATTCAGTCCAGTATTCTGATATTTATGCAGAGTGCACCTGATTGCGAAAATTACAAAGAAGAAAACAGCAATTAAAGTCAAAAACTAGAACGATTTTGAATTGAAGATAACTATAACCATTCAATCTAAATAGACATGTTACCTGCTTTCAAGCAGTTTCGGTTTTAGGTTGCGATGGGTACAATTTTCAAATTCAGCAGCCACAGTTAACGAATGATCCTTGCAGTCATCAAGAATTTTCTCCAAAATTCCACGATTCTCCAAGAATTCCATGTAGGAGTTCAGAACACCGGTACCTCGAGGAATTGTGGCAATCGCTGATTCCTGAATGCAAGAAATCACCTCGTAGATTATTAAGATAGTAACGAAAGTTTTACTAACCAATTTAGCGAATGTCTCAAATGGTCGTTCGCTTATAACCTTGGTAGCGATTCGGTCAGTTACTCGAGGGGTTGAAAGCAATTGTGGACGGCTAGCAGTGTTGAAGAAAATCAGACAATCACGCGCAACGGTGTCCAACACGTCGTTGTGCGGGTATCGTTCGTCTCCGTCCTATTCAAACATATTATGAAAAACACTGCTCCATAATTACTGGGAAGTATGAACAAATCTGTAATCCCTTCAGACGTTACATTGATGGTGATTAAAAGTTAATGTTTGAAGGACAACGTTGATAACATAACACAACATGATAAAACCACAAAACATGCTATAAAAAATATAAGCAACACAAGAAGTTGCGTTGAAGAAATTCACTCACATCACTTTCATCTGAAGCATCAGATTCATCACCAGATTCTGAGCCTTTTTCATCGCCATCGCATCGACACAACCTTTAATGACACAGCCATCGTTAACCTCTTTCTACACTCACGTACCCTTTAGCACGTCGACACAACACATTGTACGGTCATTATAAGTTGATGTCATCATAAGATTACTTGTACCTCTAAAATGCTAAACTCATGTACCGATCCTACTGTATTCCAGCACACACATGCATACCACATTACTTCATCAGCCTATGACAGAGTTACTCTCTCATTTCGAAACATCCTCATACCTATATCCTCACCTCCACTTATCTACTTTGTTACTACATTGTCGCTTGTATTACTCCGGTATTAGCATGAAAGGATAAAGCTCTCGGCGTCGATCAATCCCTGAGGGATGCGCCATGCATTCAACATCATTAAGTATCGCTGGACGTGGAGGTGATTGAATGCATATCTGGCCTTTGCAATGATTCGGGGTAGCCTACTGATGTATCGAGCCAGTGCTGCTATCCTCCCAGACAAGTCTGGTACCAAATTCCCGATTCCGGAGGGATGGAAAGCTTGGCGGGCCATGAGCGCAGGGATCGATTCAACGTGTGTGTTGCAGCGGCGCCTCCAACCGCTGGGCCACCTGCGCCCTTGGTATTAACATAAACGATACAAATTATGTGATACTACTAATTATATGATTATGATGATGTGATGTGAGCTTTCAAAGCTCTCCGAGGATTTCCTTCATATGAGGAATCTCAAGCCGGTTAGTCGCAAGGCTACGTGGCGCGTCCCCAGATGGCGCATAGAGGGTAAATCGCAGAAAAGAAGCAACATTTGCTTCCCTGAGACGCAGCTTGATCCAGGGAATGGACTCCCTGTTTCTACTACGGCGATTCTGCACCTAATTTCTGTATTTACGAGGTGTACTCATGCATGCGTGCGTGGATGAGTTCTCTTTGATGCGGATTATATTCTACGAGTCAATTCGGCCAAAAGCGTGCGACCAAAAGACGAAGAATTATAAGGGAGGCGGTTAGGACTCGCGTCCAACAAACAAACTCGCATGTCCACTCTAGGAGTGACTGGCAAGCTACCCGTGAGTATGCTTCCCCACGTTCAGCAAGTACGTGGATATCAAAAGCTAAACACAGTAAATTGAACGGGCCTCATTCCCCTGACCTCGAGAGAGCCTCCGATTCGGCAGTGTTGCGTTGAATAGACAAGGTTCACCATAATTCAGATAGGCCTTCCAATTTTCGACAGCCAAACGACGATAAATCATTGCATGCTTGAAATTAGTGAACCTCGAAGGATCGAATTGACTAGCGATCCATTCAGCCAAACACTTTCGTAGTCTCAGCTGGTATAACTTAACACATAAATCCTTATCACATAATAAACAGGTCCTTTTGAACACGCACTTTTTTTCTTTTCCTTTTTTATAAGCCTTCCAATTACTTGGTGTAAGCCGGCCAGACAGAGTCTCCCATGGGTAAGGAATGTGCCTGGAACATTCTTCGTATTTTTGTTGAGCAAACGCGAGGTGTTATTATTCTTTATTCACAAATGAGCTGACGTTTCGGCGGATTTCGCCTTCCTCAGAGCCTGGAAAGGTCAAGTTGACAGCAATCTACTTGGCCAGACGCCTCCATAACCAAACAAAGAAACTCTAAACCAAGATTTCAATCACATTGAACACAGCTTTGCACACTCACCGCTTTCTATGAGGTCTCCACTAAGTATGTCACGTAGAGACCAACCGCACAGAAATCACATGGAAGTATAATGTACCCCACTCATCAGAATAGCAGTCTTATATACTGCCCTACATCACGCGTGATAATGAGGCATTCTTCCCTGCGGTTCATTTTCGGATTTCTGGAATTAATCCAGAGTGCCTCGAGAGTTTTTCGCGCCTGTGTTCTTAATTCGCGTGCAAGGGTCGTGACACATACTTCAAAGTCGTCCCCGTTATGTCTCTGGGTCCGATGCGTGCCTAGCGGAGTATTTGGTCTATGTTTGCCGGCTAGGTGTTCTTTTATGCGGACACAGAGGGGTCTGCCCGTTTCGCCAATGTATTCGTCACCGCACGTCTTACAGG